>MU130381.1:669107-970195 GCA_015039465.1 Phlegmacium glaucopus | reverse complement strand
GCTGAGGCAACCTCAGCAAAGGCCATCAGGCATGAGGCAAGGTCATGAGAGGGAGCAAAGGCTGAGATGAGGAGGATGCAGGCTGAGGCTCTGAAGAGGCATAGTAAGGCTGAGAAGGCTGCTATAAGGTTTGTGGAATGGTGTGGAAGCAGTATTGTGATAAGGAAACAGTAGTGAAAGGGTGATAGTCAGTCGTGTGGTCGGTACCTAATAAGTGGGTTCTTACGTCCTGGAAAGGGCCCTCGACAATTCAAGCTCTTGAGATAAGGCCTCAAAGCCTGCCTCATTGCCTGCCTCATGGCCTTGCCTCAGTGACTTTCCTATCCTGAATCGGAGTCGAATACACGACACGATGGGTCTTGGAAGCACAGGATTAAAGCCTCATTCTGCCTCGCCTTGCCTTGGCCTTCAACGTTTCTTGAATCTCCTTCTGGTTCTCACCCTTTGATTCAGCTATAAGCTTGACTCCTTTTGTATGTTCAAAGCTCATGAATTTATATTTTCCTTATCGTAGGCTTTATATTTTATATTTATATTTACGACGCAAGACGAGGGCCTTCCAGGACGTAAGAACCCCACTTATTAGGTATCGACCACACGACTGACTACCACCCTTTCACTACTGTTTCTTTATCACCAACACTGCTTCTACACCTTTACTCAAACCTCATTGCAGCCTTCTCGGCCTTACTATGCCTCTTCAGAGCCTCAACCTGTATCTTCCTCATTTAGGCCTCCGTTCCCTTTCATGACCTTGCCTCATGCCTGATGGCCTCTGTTGAGGCTGCCTCAGCCTGGCCTCATTGCATACTGCCTTACATTGTCCTCGTCTTGCGTCGTGAATATAAATATAAGATATAGAGCCAACGTTAAGGAAAATATAAATTTCATGAGCTTGAACATACAAAAGGGAATCAAGCTTATAGTTGAATCAAGGGGAGGAGAACAAAAGGGAGATTCAGTGACTCCAGAAGGCTGAATAATGAAAGAAGAAGGCAAGGCTTTAGTCCTGTGAAATCCTCGACCCGCCGTGTCGTGTATGCGACTCCGGTTGCAGGAAAGGCCCAATGACAAGACCAAGACAAGGCAGGCATTGAGGCTGCACTGAAGAGGAAACGAAATTTGAATTGTCTTATAAGCTTGAGGTGTGGGTGAGGATACGTTTGAGCAAGGTTTTGAAGGTTTTGTGTTTGTGGCTATGTTCTATAATACAGGGTGCTTTTGGGAGGGTTAGGGCTGCAGCAGCTTCTCCGATCAGTATAACTACTTGGAGCCTCAGACCGGAGTAACGTGTGACGGAATGTGACGGAATGTAACACATTGTACCCTTGGACAAATCAGAGTAATTCTTTATTTCATATTTTGAGGCAAATGAATACTGAGTGCTGTTTTATAGGTTTCAGTACCCGTTTCTACCCAGTTAGACGAGTGGACCACAGCAGAGGTCCTCAAAGATGAATTCACTTATCAATCTCAGCAAGATGCCGTCGATACTACTACAATTCAGCTAGAAAATCAGGCAGAAGCAACTGTAGAGCTTTCTGCATGCTTCCTTTTGCATGTCGCAGGGAGAATATCCGAGGGACGCCCACTGATTAACCCATGCTTGTACCACGTTGCTTCTCAACGTGTTCAAACACTTTACATCAACCTATCTTGCAACGAAGGATATCCATCCTTTGACATCCACTTTTAACACCAAGGCACGCAAGATCATCCTTTCTGCATACTTCTATGCTGTAGCTACTCTCAAAAAGCAAGGAATCAACGGCCCAATTTCAAAGCAACCAGAATCCGCACTTCTTACCACCGCTTTTTCGAAGATGGCTTCCATTTTTGCCTTGTTTGGTGGTCAGGGGACCGTTTACTTCGATGAGCTCCAAAATCTCTATGATATACACACACCTTTCGTGGCCTCATTCGTCCAGACTCTCACCGACAACCTCCTTGCGCCCCTAGCCACCAAGGAAGGGGCCTCCACTTATTATGCGTCTGGCCTTGACGTGGCGTCTTGGCTTTCAGGCGCAACTGCTCATCCCGCAGTCTCCTATCTCAGGTCAGTTCCCATGTCATTCCTGCTTATTGGGCTTACCCAGCTGGTTCAATATTTGGTCATTTGTCTGTTAAAATCTTTACCCTAGATAATAGTATATGTGACTCAGTCACTGATAGAACAACTAATATATTAGTCCACTGTACCTAGATAATAGTATACGTGACTAGATACAGTGACCGTAAGTATGAAGTAAGTGAAAGATAAGACAAAATACACACCTCAGTCACTGATAGAATGACTGAGGTATGTCTACATAGTACTAAGGTATTTATATAAGATAAACAATGGAGGTGGCCACATGTGGCCGTAGTATGTGTTCAGGTTTGTTCGTGGTGGCCATCAATTATCTCAACACTCCTCCTCACCGTGAACAAACTGTCTCCTCCTCAAATGGAATCAAAAAAAAGGAAATGAATTGAAGGGAAAAAGAGAAAAAAAAATTACACGAGACCTATAATGGACCGGAAACGAGTGAATTTCGTCCTATTGAGTGCCTTAGTGAATAAATCGGCGGCATTATCGCGTGTGTTGATATAGGACAGTATGATCTCGCCGTTGTTGACGCGCTCGCGTAGGAAATGATATTTGATGTCAAAGTGTTTAGAGCGGGAGTGGAGTGAGGGATCATTGGAGATTATAATAGCGGCATTATTGTCACACAAGATCGTTGTCGGGGCAGAGGGCGCCATGTCAATTTCGGAGAGTAACGTACGAAGCCAAACAGTCTCCTTTGATGATTCAAATGCAGCGGTATATTCAGCCTCACACGAAGAGGTTGCCACCGTCTTCTGTTTCCGAGAACTCCATGATATGATACCTGAACCCAGCATAAAAAGGTAGCCCCCAACGCTCCATCAAGTATCAAGGCAGTTAGCCCAGTCCGAGTCAGTAAAACCACGTAGCTCAATGGGATTTTCTCCTCCTAAACGTAGGCGCAAGTCACGAGTGCCTTTGAGGTAGCGGACAACCCGTATAACAGCATTCCAGTGGGCGTAGGAAAAATTATCGAGGAACTGGGATAATTGTTGGACTGCATAGGTAATGTCTGGGTGGGTGCCGACTGAGAGATATATGAGGCATCCGACGACGGATCTATAAGGCAGTTTCACAAGACGTTCTTTATCTGCACCGGAGAGGCCTTTTTGATCTGGGCGTCGTAATTTCAGGCCTGGGTCCATTGGGGTAGAGATAGGAAAGGCATCGGTCTGTCCAAATTGCGAAACAACTTTGTCAATGAGAGCAGTCTGAGATAGATAAATTGACTTCGTAGATATATCTCGATGGATACCAATGCCAACGCAAAATTTCGGTTCTCCAAGATCAGAGATCGTCCATATGGTCTTCATTAATTCTTTAAAGTGCGTGTTTTCGGATTTTGGGTGCGAGATAGAAAGAAAATCGTCGACATGAACGGCAGCAATGACGTACCCCTCGGAGCGTGTCCTATAGTATATACAGGATTCTGATGTAAGTCGTTTGAATCCCCAGGAGAGCATGGCAGTGTTCATAGTCTGGTTCCAGATCCTCCCGCTCTGTTTCATGCCATAGAGTCCTCGCTTCAGCCTCCATACCCATGTCTCCTTTTTCGGCTCTTCAAATCCCTCTGGCTGACGCATATATTGCACTTCGTCGTCCGGTAAGAGCCCGTAAAGAAAAGCAGTCTTGATATCTATTTGCTGAATGTCCCAATTCTTGCATGCAGCAATGTGAAGAAGAATGCACCATGATTCCATTCGCGCAGTAGGTGAGGTGGTAGCGATATAGTCCTGGCCATACACTTGTTCAAAACCTTTAAACACGAGTCGTACCTTCCAACGAACAGGTTCCCCATGCTCATTTCGTTTTAAATGAAAAACTGGTTGTCCCTTGCGGATTTTGCATCCTCGTGGAACATCGGTGGGAGGTATTAGGTCATATACACCCATGTCAGCAAGTGATTTCAGCTCATCCCGGTATCCGGCTTCCCACTTGTGTGCATTTTTCGACAGTTTTGCTTGTTCCCATGTGTTTGGGGTGTCTTCAAAGTCTAAGAATGTTGGATCAATGTTAGATCGGTCAGCTATTGCTGATAATAATATGTTTGTGTGTTCGGTTGAATTGAGCTGATCATCAATAACCAATGATTCATATAAATCACATAACTCATCAATGCCCGCCTTTTCTACCACCTTTGGGTCATTTCAAGTCTCCTCTTCCTGTATATCTTGGATTGTCTTTCTCCCAGATCGTCCCTCAGCGACTCTTCGTGCACTTTCTTTTGACTCTTGAATGGCCACATCTAACCTCGCAGTCTGAAAAATATCTATGGGCTTGGTTTTCCTAATCGAACGGCGTGGGGGCTGATCTTTGGCGGGGTTGGGAGGTTCAGTGATGTGGAGTTGGTCATGATCGGAATCAGGTGGTGGATCTGATGATGCAATATCATCGTCATCATCATATGGGAGGGGTTCTGTTAACGCCATTTTGAAAATGTCGTCAACGTTAGTGGGTTGTATCACTAGTGATTCTGGAGGATCATTATTTATTGTTGGTGATGTGGATAATTCCTGGCTTTCAATAAACTGGACATGGTACGATTTATACATTTTTTGATGTTCCTGGTTCCAGCATAGATAAGATTTGGATTGCATTTCATAGCCGACGAGAACACATTTGATCGACCGTTCATATATTTTTGGGTTATGTCTGTTGAGTATCAGGATGTATGCGTCGCATCCGATTTCTCGCATGTAGGAATAATCAGGTTGTCTTCCATACCATAATTCAAATGGTGTTTTCGACACATTCTTGTGAAGTGTTCGAACATGGAGATGGTTGGCTGTCAAATATAGATCTTCCCAGAGGAATGGCGGTAACTTGGGATAGGATCGCATTGATCGAGTTTTACCCATGAGTGTGCGATGCAGCCGCTCAACCCTGCCAATATGTGCCGAGGTATAGGGGGCAGTGAATTCTTGCTGAATTCCCCTTGATCGTAACCAAGTATCCATTTTTTCTGATTTTAGTTCACCGTTGTCCATCCTATAGGTCCCGACTTTCAACCCAGTCTCGTTCTCTCTTGCGATTTCCCATTCTTTTAGTTTTGTAAAAGCACTGTTTTTATTGGGTAACATAATGGACCAAGAGTAGGAGGTGAAATCGTCTATGATATTCATGACAAATATATTGCCGTTTCTGGATGGAACGGCGGTGGGACCTGTAAGATCTATCCACACCTTCTCCAGTCTCCTAGTCGCTAAGTGTCCCGGCCCATCCTCACGTCTCTTTGGTATCGGTGTCCTTGTCTGCTTTCCCAGGATACAGGATTCGCATTTAGAGGGGGTATTGGAGAAGGTAGTAGGCATACCTTTTACCATTCCTTTACGTGCCATTTCCTGTATCGATTGGTAATTTGCATGGCCAAGGCGACGATGCCAAGTTTCTATATTAGGGTTGCAAGTGGTCACAAAAGCATGAGCGATACTGGTGTCGTGGAGATTGAGGGAGTAAAGCTTTTTAGTAGTGAGTGATCCTTGAGCTATCGTCTCGTTTGTGCTTCTATCAACAAAGTAGCATGACTTGTCATCGAAAAGGATATTGACTTTTGAGTCTCTCGTGATGGCGCTGACAGATATAAGGCGGACGGTGGCTCCTGGAATGTAGAGGGCATCTCGTAGTATGAGGATTGTCTTGGGTCCTATGTGTAAGTGGATGTCTCCCATCCCTATTGCCATAACAGATGCAGTTCCAACGCCTCCTATTTGCTGAGGTTCAATTTGTCGTAGTGTGTAGAAATCCGATTTATCGGGTGTGACATATATTGAGGCACCACTGTCAACATAAAAGGGGAACTTGGCAAGAGATAGGATGGTCTTCGAGTTCTGGTTTAGTGCTGCTACTGTGACTTTGGCAAGATCGATAGGTTGAGAAGCTTTATTCCAGTCGACACTTGTGGTAAGGTTGATTGATGAAGTTAATTCTGGCTCGGGTGTAGCAGCAGAATTTATGTGAATCTCCTCCTCGCCGCGTTCAATTAGAGCCATGTGAGCGAAGCCGTCCCATTCCAGGTCATCGGTAGTATGAGTTACCCCAGCAAAATCATTCGGCGGAGCAGCCGACGTGCCATTGGCAAGGGTATCATCATCAACTTCAACAATGAGCGCCTGTCCAGTAGCGGTAGTAATCCTGACTTTGTGTTTCATCACCGGGTTACTAGTGTTTTTGACTTTACTGACAGTCTTTCCACCCCTATCTCGTCGACGAGCTGCCCTTGATTCCTCAATAGTCTTCCCAGCCATTCCTCCACCTGGCAAAATGCAGTATGGGTCCGTATGATGTTCCTTCCCGCAATTGGAGCAGATGACCGGCTCTTGGGCTTTGGAGGCTGGCCTAGCAGTAAGCGCTATAGTAGAGGAACCTGAGGGGGCGTTGGCGCGACTGGCGTCACCTAGTAGGAGCTGGGTGTCAGATGCGATATAGGACGCAATATGGTGCGGTAAGAAAGGTCTATCGATGGTGGCATTTTGTAGGTCGCGTTGAATAATAGCCCGAAGGTGGTCGTGTCCGTCACTAAGCGCAGATAGGAGGGCAATACAGATTAGCGTGTCTTTTGACAATCCACCAGGCATGTCAAATGCCCTGCTAATATCCTCGGTAATCTGTCGTACCTTGGAATCCTGGTCCTTATCACGAGGAATCCGAGCAGTAAAAGCAGTACGAATCAGCTCCATTTGCTTGACAGGACCTTCCGCGAGATGAGCTGCCTTTAGGGCCTCCCAAGAGTCCAGAGCAGTAGAGTAGTTCTCGAGGAACTGCTGTTCAATATCGGAACAGTGCATCTCAAGGAAGGCGCGAACAGCAAGATCGTTCGTAAGCCAATTGTCATATGAAGTGGGGCGGGTAAGCTCATCAGGAGGCCTGTTGCGGATGGGATCAATATGGTGTCCCAAGGCAGAGACATTGAGGCTTTGCCGCATGGTCGTACTCCATTTCTTCCAGTTTGCCTTTGTGCGGTCCAGTTTCTCGCCAGAGAAATGAGTGGCTATACTCCGGATATGGACAATAGGCTTTGTGGCATCAGTGGGGTCGACAGTAGAAGAAGTGGTAGGTGACATAATAGTGTCGGGTGTAGGCGTCATAGCGCAAATGTGTCAGGAATTTTAAGACGTGTTTCGATAGACGCAAGTGAGACAAGATGAGTCGTTTCTGTTTCTAAATCTGGTGGGTATTTGATTTCGGTAGGCCCATAACCTGTTAAAATCTTTACCCTAGATAATAGTATATGTGACTCAGTCACTGATAGAACGACTAATATATTAGTCCACTGTACCTAGATAATAGTATACGTGACTAGATACAGTGACCGTAAGTATGAAGTAAGTGAAAGATAAGACAAAATACACACCTCAGTCACTGATAGAACGACTGAGGTATGTCTACATAGTACTAAGGTATTTATATAAGATAAACAATGGAGGTGGCCACTTTGTGGCACTGTGGCCACATGTGGCCGTAGTATGCGTTCAGGTTTGTTCGTGGTGGCCATCAATTATCTCAACAGATACTCACCTCAAGACCGAGAGTCTCAGAGAACACTTCAACCCCCGAAACTCAAATTCGCAGCTCTTGTGAAATCTCATTTTAGTCGGGAAACTCATAGGGAGTTCAACCTGCCCAAGAATTAATCCTTTAAAAGAAGATAGTGCTAAAGTCACATACGAAGATCCTGTTCACGCGAGCAACGACCCAGGCAAAGCCATCAGTTGTAGAAATATAAATCAGGTTAGAGAAGCCAACAAGCTTTCCCAATTTAGGCTAGCGTAGAGAGGGGTACAGTGGAGACCGACAGGCGTGATTGTCCAAGGAACTGCAAGTATATAGGTAGCCTGGAGGATGCTAAATCTCCCAGTTGCCATAGGCATTTAATAGTAGATTAGAAAATACAAGCTTGACTCGGAAGCGCGAAGCTCAATTTGGAAACCCAAAGCCAATCTCAAGCTGCAAGAAGGGAGGGACAAAACCAATCGATACTCACCACCCCACTCGAAGATTCACAACAGAATGTCACTCGAAACAAAACCTGATTTACTGGCCGAGCAACGTATTACTGAGATAACCAGTAGAGCCCATGTCGGAAACACCTGAATTAACCTTTGCTAAGAAATAATAAAAAAGCCGCGAAGCGCTGAGAATAAATCAAATACACAAACAGAACCTGATTCATTGGACTCAAAACCACAAGGGACCGTGACCTGAGGAGACGCCGATGACAACACACCCCATCAAATCATGAATCATCGGTGTGGTTCGAATTCCCCTGCGGCATCCCCTGCGCAAGCTGACAGCTGATGAATCTAAACGAATATGGCGTAAATGTTACAGTTGTAGGCAGAGAAGACGTAAAGCACAAAATGAACCATCCAATTCACTTGATACTTGCCCCCCCCCAACGACGAAGCATCTTTCCGACCAATGGGATCCGGGATACCGGTTCGGCTAAACCATGCGATCCGAATTTGGACGATTCATGACCTCTCGTGGACTTATTCTCACTCCCATATCAATAATAGCATTGTGATAACGAAGGAGTTGGGTCAAGAGATGATAGACGAATCGGGCCTAGACATGTCACAAATCTAACTAAATCGAATTGGTAAACCAGCCCCAGTCATGGCCTCCTCCCTCCATAATAACGCGACTTGCGATGGTCTTATAGACTACTCTATCGTCACAACTATCATGTTCCCGAAGAACGTTACCATATCGAATTAGCTGGTACTGGCCACAGACCGAAAACGCCGGCAAACTACTCTACAACTGCTCCAAAGTAGGCAGATGAAATCAGAGCACTACAAACTATAGATGTACTACCACTGCACGGGAATAAAATATTCGGGAGATCCCCCCATAAACCAATGACATGACAACCAGCACCCAAACTGCCAACATGGCAAGAAATGTGCAAGGAGGGTGCCCGTACCACAGACCTTGATCCCAGTGCGTCCACTTGAATAAAGATGGCAAGTATTCGGAATAAAAAAAAACCAGCCTAATAGGACACATTATACAATAAGACCAACTTGAAGACTGCTGGCATTCGGCATTTGGAATGAAGGATTTAAACCTGGATCTATAGATGGTATCCGTCAGGTTGTCAACATTGCAGCCGCCAATCCCGATTTCCAAATAATCTTGCAGTAGACTGGATTTCGCTCTACCATCACCCTTGGATGATGATCATGTGGAGGGTGGTATCACTTCGCGGGGGTGGTTTTCTGTCCCTATTCATCTACCCATATTACTATCTCAACACACTGAGCTCAATACATTCATATTACTGTCCCTCAACGACCAAGATACAATCAGTAAATTCAGGGTCCGCTTACCGGCACTGGACAGCACTGGGCAGCGCCATAGTGCCATAGTAAAGGGTCCTTTATTTACAGCGCTGTCAAGCATCACGGTCACGCTATGTCATGATATATATTTACTATACAGTACTATATATTACTATACAGTGCTATATAGGGTGGGGTTAATATTACTATTATTACAATATACTGGTCATTTTGAGGCTAGAAAGCTATGTTCACGCAAGGATAAGGAAAATTAATATATGTATAAATCATATTATATTCAACTATCTACACAGTCTGAGTCATATTATATAAGTACTACCCATACTATCAATAGTAGGTTCGTAAATGAGGTGTTGGATGCTGTTGCGTGTCGAAAACAGGCAGAGGTGGTTGGAGTGTTGAAACGGCCCAAAATGAACCCCTCACATCCCATTTGGATGGGGAGGAGGGGCTGGGTAGTTGAGGTTGTCGAAATTGTAGCTAAAAGTAGCAATTTGTTAGTTTTTAAAAGAACAGTAAGAAATTCAAAAAACTCCTCACCTTGGCGCTCAGTGCTCAGCACTCATTGTCACCTCATATCTTCTGGGGCTAGGAGGTAGGTATGCGACTCGTCATTTGTTGCTGTTAGTGGTTGTGGTAGTATGCCGGGGGTGGGTGGGTATCAGATGTACCAAAGCAAACTTATTTTGATGGGGAGGAGCTGAGTAAATGACGAGGCCATAGCTAAGAGCGAGCATCTGGCGTCGTCAGTGGTAGAACCTAAGCAGTAGTATTAATTAGTTAAAAAACAATTTTTAAAAAAAAACGGGCTCAACAGGTGCCGCCCACCCAACACCAGAGTGTACATGGTGGTGGTTGAGAGGAGGGTAGACGTGGCAACAGATGCACAGTAACAAAGTTGGAGTGACAAAAAAATTCCCATATATGTAAAGATCAACTATGCGCACGGACTTTGTTTAGGGCTGGTTTATTTAACTTAAATGAAAAATGTGTGGCTCTAATGTGACACGGTGACAAAGCTATGCCAGTGTGATAGAGTGACAATACACTGCTGGACAGTGCTGGTCTGTGCTGGTGCGCGTCACATGGATGCTATGGAACTATAAGTATGGTGATGTGACTATATGATACTATGGGAAAATATAACTTTGTGTGACGTGACTATGACAAACTATGGGAAAATCCTGAATTTGCTGATGTTATATTCAACACCTTCAACTTGTGCGATAGATTATGCACTGGCAGTACCAATTTTGAATATATATGACTACAAGGTATGTATATAAGTAGCTATTAAGTGCTATGTGATACATGTTTATTACTGCAGAGGTCAGCTGTATGCTTGGTGAGATTACCCTCCCTGATGCTTGATGAGCTTATCTTTGCCGATGCTTGATGAGCTTATCTTCGCTGATTGAGCTTATCTTCGCTGATTGAGCTTATCTTCGCTGATGAGCTTATCTTTGGCCTTGATATGCTTACTTTTGTTGCACACTCTTAAAAACTAATTCACCAAGTACAAAATAAGCAGCTTGAGCAACTTAGCAGGCTTATCTGCGAAATAAGCAGATTAAGTCTGCTAAGTTTTTTCTAGATTTTCCTGATGTAACCTATAGAACAATAGTATACTCAGTCTTGGTAAAATAGACTAATATTGCTTAAGCTGTACCCCTAGAACAATAGTATACTACTCATTTGTAAGTCTTTGTTGTTGAGATAGGTAATATAAGTACTGACCTCAGTCTCAGTAAAATAGACTGAGGTGTTACTATGAAACATCAAGTATAAGTATACTAAGTCCTCTCCATTCTTGGAGAGCTATGGTTAACGGTCATACAAGTGTTGGAATTTATTGAACTCAGGGATTAAGTATTTGATAATACGATTCACGTTTGGCCAGCGCGGGTCGAGCGCCTTGCAAACGAGTGAGTAAAACGGTACACTACTACTACTACTCATATCCTATCGTGCTTACTAATCATTCCTAATCGGGAAGACCTTTTCTAATGCTCGAAAATATTCAACAACAAGGTGATCATGAGACGAAGAAATGAAATAAATAGGAAACAGGAGAAAGATGGGCATAATTGATATTACATACGGTTTCAAGTTTGTTTATTCAACCACGGGATTCTAATCCTGGTGCCCCCTTGCACAACCCTATAGCTGACACGTCTTTGACTTTCAGAAGAGTCACTAGCCGGTGACACTGCAACACGGCGACCGCATGACTGCAACAGGGATTCAAGTTCTTCATCCGCACTTTGGGCTGTAGGCCGCCTGACTGGGCGTGGACGTTGATCTGCATCCAACAGGCAGAGTCCCTGCTGAATCAAGGTGTCGAGGTCTGGAGTCATCATTGAAAGCTCTTTTACAAACACCTGAGAGAGGTATTCAGGGGTGACAGGCACATTTTTCAACCGCCTCTCTCGTAAATTGCCCAACCGAAAGGCAATATCATATCCAAGCTCCATTGCCTCAGTCTCAGTGAGAGGATCAGGTCGGTCACTGAGTTTCAGGCAGCCGGATATGAATAATTGTGTCGAGTGATAGGTTATGCCGAGTAAGATTTTCTTAAGCATTTCCGAGTCCCAGTTCGTGAAGGAGGAATCTAGTTTTGTGATTGCAGTCTGTCGAACATCACTGAAGTCCCACAACGTGGACAACTTCAGAATGGATACCCATTCCTCTTCTGTGAGATTGACTGGTCTAAGTTGGCCGGGACTAACATTACCGAAATAATTATCAGTCTAATATCACGTTGTTGATGGACTTACATTGGAAAGGAAGTAGCTAAAAAGAGTTTGAATTCGTTTGCCAATATCCCATCCAGCACAAACGGTCTGTCTTCACTTGACTCTTCAATACATTCGCAACTTGAATTTGAATGTGTAGATGTCGAGGCAAGTTTATCTGACTTATTCTCAAAGTAATAGCTCGGGACTTTGAAGAGAACGTTTTCCACCTGTCATTGTAAATAATAGAGACATTAGATCGTCGTTTGAATCGTCGAGCTAATAAAATGTGACATCTATAGAAAATCACCTGGATAACTAGAGGATTGAAAAAGTAGGTCTGGTCTCTTTTACGTGGTATCTGGATTGAATCCATCCCAGTCGCTAAAAGCTGAGTTGGCGGTTTTCTCCTGGTAGTCATCCAGAAGTGACAAATATCGATATAAGAGCCTTGCTTCAGTAGAGTTATAATGTATGGTGATCAAACGTTGCAAGAGAGGAACTTGGATAACGTGGGCGGCCATACTTATTCGCTTCGCAGATAAGATTAGATGAGATTGGCATGCAAGCACATCTCGTAAATTGTATACTGATACTAATAGTCTTTCATGACATCCTTGATTCAGGAAAGTAAGTAGATTATTGAAACATGTTAGTGCCAGTGAATTTTACAAAGGCAAGTGAAAAATATGGTTTATAGTAGTCGACTCTCTCATACTAATTCATCTATAGTAATGCCATCGCTGTTGTCTCAATTCACACCAGCCATTTCGGACTTGCTGGGAATAATGGAAAGGTGTTATATCTTTACTAGGAATGATGTCCGGCTATCCTTATATTTTTCTAGTCATTCTTCCAGGTGTGACCGAGTATGAGAGAGTCGACTGCACATTTCCGAGAGTCTCGTCATCGTCCAAGCAATATAAAATTTCCTCTACCGCTCTATTTCAACGGTTGGAGCTTGGCGATGCTCCATAGTCCATGTCAGCCTATGTCAGCTGCCAATTGACCTGCGCGCATGCACGCCTTCGTTCACTACATCACAATTGCATCACGATCTAAAAAGGCAATGGATTCATATTCAAGTTGTCAACCTTGAGATAGTATTACGCGATCGCAATCACGGTCGGCGGAAAATCATCCGCCTCACGGTATATATATGTGATACTATTAGCAATGAACCTTCCGAACCGTGTCAATGAACAGTTGCATATTTGCTTGAAAGCAACTGATCAATGTGATCCTGGTCCTCTGATCCATGATCAAGCCCTGCTTCGAATTCGCTTCCCACAAGTCCGTAATGCAGCCTGTCAAAATAATGGTTCATTTGCATTATTGATTTCCCGGGCCCCGCATTGTCATTTCAAAAAAAATCGCTTAAGGTATCCGTCCAGTCTCAGGGTTTGTTTTTCTCGGAATTTGAGCTCTGGCAAGAAAAGAATAAAATTGTCAGACGCCTATTGATCGTTATATCAGGTTTCCACATAATATTGATCTTGAGATGCCAGCTGAAAGCCTTACTACACACTTTAAACAGCGGATAAGCCCGTCGGCCCAAAAAATACACTGGCATGTGCTACCTATGTTCTAGAGCAAGAAGCTTGACCTTTCAATGGCAGTGGTTGGAACTATGGAAATTTCTTCGTTCTGATTTCTCGTAATCTTCGATGGACGTCCAAGCACACGCTTATATTTATAAATCGACTGTCATTTCTTTATATTTAATGTCGTCTCTAGAGAGAGACTTCCAAAAACAGCTTGTTAATAATACTTACCTTAGTAGTACAGAGTTCACATTCAATACCAGGATGGTTGTTTTTTCGGATATGGTAATAAATACTCGGATTCACTATCCTAGTATCTAGTGATATCGATCGACTTCGAATACTTCCCTCAGGGCTATTATTCTAGTGTGTGTTCAATTCCGAGAACTTCGACTCAGGTCAACGTAACGCTATTTATAGATCTTCCTCAAATTCGGGCAGTTCGGGCTTATATTATATATTAAAAACATGCTTAGACCAATAGCTATTATCTTGTTACTGATGAATAGGTGGTAGCTGGTCAGAGGTCGGCAAGAGCCGAGCTCTCCATGTTCATTTGAGTTTGGATTACTTACATAGACGAAGACATTTTTATTTTTGGTTGACGTTTGTTTTTTGAGTTCTGTAAATGGTGGTAAAATGAAATCAGGACTAGTCTCAAAACATATTGAACTCTTCTGATATCGGGCTTCTTCCTATACTTTGTGGTTCCTGTCCGGCCCATAATTTAGCAGTCTTCGACCCTGGAACTATCTTGGTTTTCCCAGAGGCCGACCAGATTTTTGGTCAGCTGCCAAGCATGAGTGACGCGCATAGACTTGAGAAAGCCTTGGAAGCCTACGTGTAGAGTCGGTGAGTCGGAATTATATACAGAACCCTTCTTAACCCATACCCCTCGGTGAACGCCCCACGGTATGGGTTATGGGAGGGTATGGGTTACCAGAGGTCAATTTTGGTGTAATTTTGGGTTTGGTATTACCGGGAAAAATCTATGGGATTATGGGAGTTATTATGGCTTACTAGGGGTATGGGTTAAGAGGGGTTCGACTGTATGGTTCAATCGAGTCCTAGGTTAAAAAAATTTGGTCCTAAATATTGCCTCCAAATTCGTTTGGTGCAGGGAGGGGTGTTCGAAGGGAAACCCCAAATATAGCATTATCATATTGTGACGAACCCAGGTTTCATATCAACGCTCACAGATCAAAGTCAACATTGAGCATTTAATATATGTCGGTACAAACTTGAAGATGAAGTCGCGGTTCATCCGAGCAACGTTGGACGGCGAGGTTTGGATTGGAACTTGAGGCACCACTGGAGGCCTCGAACGCCGGCTTATGATAAGCCTCTTTAAAAATTATGGAGGTTCGAGAAACATGGATGTAAGTCCCACTAGCATCCCACGGTTCCCACCTTCAATTCGAATGTAGCAGAGAACAAGGTAACAAAAGGATCGATGATGCAGGTAGAATTCAAATTGGATCAATATACATCATGGGGTTTCCAACATTATGGGTTGCGTTTTGAGGCTATCACGATTTTGTGATTTGATGATGGACTGACGATGATGGATGCATTGATGATTGGTGGCATCATGATTTCAGAAAACCATGTGCGTCGGATGTGGCGTAACCTTCGTACAGTGATCGCCACCATCACGACTGAGGTAAACCCCCGACAACTGCGAGTACTTTGTGTTCCCTAATGAGGGTCAAAGTCGAATTGGCACTTGCTCGTTGAATTGTACAGGAATGTTTTTTAAACCTGAATCTAAACTGATTTAATGAATTAATTCCCAGGGGAGTTGGCGGTTGTGTACATAATTTGAGTGTATAGTGGATGGATTGGCAGTTTTGACTTTTACAACAACTCACGGAGAAGTTCCTTTTAGTAAGGTTCCAGAAAGTATATGGATGAGATTCAGCTGTAGCCATGATCTTCTAAGCACGCTCTCAGCTTACTGTCATGTGTGTTCCCTTACGGATTTATGAGTTAGGGGTGTCGGGTTTGAAGAGGTTATGGTACATTATGATATGTACGCGAACGAATACGCGAACGAGATATGTTCTGATATGTTTCACAAGGGGTTGGAAGGGGAGCCTGGAGCTGTGCGGGGATGTCCTTTCGAGTTTCAGCAACAGATTGTCAGTCCATTAAATCGACGAGAGGCCTTTTGCGGGTGTCAGGTTGGCACGCTCGAGTGCCTGTGATTTGCATGAGCGTCTAGGCACAGTTTCAGTACGCAGCAGACTCAATTGAGTCGATTCGCTGGCAGACCGGCGGAGGTATAGTGGCTTACCTAATCTCTTGCTCAGGAACGAGTGCCTGGAATCTTTCACTCTCTTTTCCCACTTCTTCCCCCCTTCCCTCCAAGCGACACATTTCTCTTTCTCCTTTCTTCTTCAAAATAATGCAAGGGCGTCCACCATCTTCAGCTCGTCCTTCCACCTCTGCCCGCCCTACGACCGCCTTTGACAGGGATCAATTCCAACACCGTCTTCAACCACAACCTTATGAAGTAGACGAAGAATATGAAGAAGAGAGCGATGATGAGGATGTTTTTGCTTTCTTACCACCTACCACTGCCGATCAGGAGCAACAACATGGATCTCAGTCGCCCTTTACTACTCTTCATTCAAATGGTGTTCGGTACCCAGAACCCGCGTTTGATCCATGGGGTCGTCAATATCCAACAGTACCTGCGCCTGCGCCTGCGCCTGCTTCTTCTAAAAACCCTTTTTCCGTATCAATAACAGACCCTAATGCCCAATCATATCCATATACCACCTCCCCTCCTCATGCTACTTCACCTCCCCCGGGCATCCACGCTGTTCCTCCCCATCCATATCCATATAACCAACCTCCTCCTTCTCCATCCACAGATTCTCACCCAAGTACGGGAATGACTGGACCGGATCTGTATCGGTTGAAGAGGTTGGGAACGGCTGTTTCTTCTAAATTGGGTGTATCGGAGGAAGGAGAGGAGAATGATGATGAGAAACGGAAGGAACAAGAACCTAGTGCCAATGATGCGAAGAAGGAAGAGGAACAAAGAGTGGAACGAGACGTAAATGACAGTGACGATAAGGAAGGATACGACAGTGATACAGCTACAAGCGAGAAAGATATGGACAACAACAATATCACTTCTCGTCGTCGTAGTACACAACGACGACGTACGGTCGATTCTCAAAACTTCCAACACGAGAACCCACACAATGCAGACACTGAACGAGATGCCGGTTTACACAGACGAAGCATCGCAGATACCATCGCCTCTGTGTCGAAAAGCAAACGCGGTTCTCGTATCAGCGAAGGAGGAGGAATCATCCCGAATCAGAATGCCATGCCATATAAAATGTATAATCAACAGGCTAGTTCGTATTATGGTCGGGATGTTAGGACTGGTGGTGCGAGTGGTATGTGGTCTTTTCTTTCTCTTTTTGTTTTCCCCCCGACTAACAAACCCCCCTTAACCCAGGTCGTCAAAACCCATCACACACTCGACCCAGGTCTATATCTCCCAGTGGACAATCTTCGTCTTTCCAACATGGCGCTGGTCCCTCTCATTCTCATTCTCAGTCAATCTCCCAATCTCAAAGTTACCACCAACACTACGACCAGCAACACCATGGAATTTTGGCAATGCCACAAGCTGCTAGTTCGTTGGCTGATTCGTTGAGTATGACGCAGAGTATGATGGAGGATGATGAGAGTCGGAGCATTAAGTGAGTGGAAGGTTTTTTTATCCTTTTTTTTTGCTTTCTTGAGTGGTCAATTCATTCATTCATTTGTCCATTTTATTTCATTTTGCTTTTGCTTTTGACTTGTCAATTATCATTGATCCGAAACCTTGTGGTCTCGTATCACGTCCTCTCTTTCACTTCGCTTCGCTTCACTTCTGTTTCATTATCGCTTCTGTGTCCGTTTTATTCTTTGAGGCTTCTCTTTCTCTCATTATCTTGGCGCTTGGCTGCTGCGGTTTTGACCTGTGACTGTTTGACGTTTATCATTCCAAACGTGTTGCTATGCGGTGTTTCAATTTTTCTCTTTTTCTGTTCCTACCTTTCGGGCTATGAACGTTGGACATACCCGGAAGCTTCTTTTTGAGGGTTGGCTATTGCGGAACTTGCATCCGTTTGCCTCATGTTTTTCATTGTCCACAAACGTCCTCCTCGTTCTCGCACTCTGTCTATCCAGAATGATTGTTTTGATATACTTCCACTCCAACTGCATTATCCTATTTTTGGAACTGAACTCCGATCGGTGATCGGACATGGCTGTTGATGGCTGTGATGGTTGAGTTGGATTGGATTGGATTTATGGCTCGTTTTTCTGCCACACAGGAGCCAGAGTTGGCCTTCTGTCGTGGATTTACAGAAGCGCGTTTCCCAAAGGTCGTTGTTCTTGGGTTTTCCTCGTGGATAGGAACCCTCAGATATGGAAGTTGGGTCACCTTGACGTTGGTTGCTTGGGTGGACGGAGGGCTGAAAAACTTCGATTGGGCTTGTTTCTTCTGCGGTTAGACTTGAGAAAGAGGAGCTCGAGATGAGGCCACGATTATTAATTTTTTTCGTTTTTAATTTGGTGGTAACCTCTGCCTTTTACCTTTATTCTAATTTATTTTTATGCTTTATTAACTTGATGCCATCCTTTCAACGTCTTCAATCTCGCTTTCCTTTCCTATCACTACGATACTGATGACGCCTACTCCTTCTAGAATTGAATTCGACTTTGATGCTATTGAAGAGGAGGATAGTCCGTTCCCTGAAGTACGAGCGTCGGTGTCCAATATCGATGACCCTGATATGCCTGCTATGACGATTCGTATGTGGTTTGTGGGTTTGTTGCTTTGTATGACTAGCACGTTCGTCTTTTTCATTTATTTTCACTTTCGTCAATTTTTTTGATATTTTATTGCAGCTCCCTGAACGTCTTTTTCAATTTCCGTAACCCCGCACCAAGCGTTGTACCCCTTGCTCTTCTACTCATTTCCTACCCAATCGGAAAGTTCATGGCTTTCACGCTACCTATAACAACCTACAGAATCCCTCTCCCCAACCTCCCCCGATCCCTCTTCCCAATCAACCGACCCACATTCGCGCCTTTCAGACTCTTTGTCAACCTCCTCCTTCCCCTCACCTACCCACGCGTCATCGAATTCTCAATGAATCCAGGTCCATGGAACATCAAAGAACATGTCTTGGTCTACATAATGGCCAACGTAGCCGTTGGAAACCCATACGCCTTAAACGCCATAGTAGTTTCCGAAGTATACTACGGAATCGTCCTGGGATATTGGTTTTCTTTGACGTTGGTATTGGCTACTCAATTGACTGGGTTTGGGTTAGCTGGGTTGTGTAGGAGGTTTTTGGTTTGGCCTGCTAGTATGGTTTGGCCACAGAACTTGGTGGCTTGTACGTTATTGAATACTCTGCATGCTGAGGATGAGGATGATGGAATTGGGATGTATGGAGGTACACCTGGAGATGGGAAGAAGGGGATGTCGAGGTACAAGTTTTTTTTCATTACTACGACGGCTAGCTTCTTTTTCTTTTTCTTGCCTGGTGAGTTTTATATCTTTCTTCACCTACGGTCTCTTTTATTGATTGTCTTTTTTTGAACAGGATACCTATTCCAGGCATTATCGGTGTTTTCCTTCGTCTGTTGGGCGGCTCCTACGAATATTGTTGTTAATCAACTCTTCGGAGTTCGTTCTGGGATGGGAATGAGCGTTTTGACGTTTGATTGGTCGCAGATTAGTTGGATTGGGAGTCCATTGATGAGTGAGTTTAATTCAATTCGATTTCCTTTTACTTCTTTCGTTCCTTTTCTGTTGCTTGTTTTCCTTACTCTCTACTTTTCCTTTTCCTTTCGGGTTCTCTGTACTTTTAGTCTTCACCCTTTCCCGCTTTGGATAATTGGCCACCGAGCTGTTCGGGGAGGGTGATTAGTTGGATATACTTCCCTTCCCGTCTTCAAGATTGGGTTTCATGATCGACGAGTGGCGTTAATTCTTGGGTCGAGGTTTGACCATTTGGTGTTTAGTAGGGTTAATCATGCTTTTTTAATGCTCGTGCCCCTTATTATCCTTTTGTCGTATTCTTTCGATTGATTCTTGATGCTAACGATAATATCGTTTTGTTTAGTACCCTGGTGGGCTGAAGTGCATATCTTCGTTGGATTTGTGATTTTCTATTGGATCCTTACACCTATTCTATACTATACCAACGTACGTCTCCCCCCTTTTCCGCCTCCAATCAATCTTATTTCCTTCTGCAGACCTGGCAACTTGCCTACTTCCCCATCACCGCAAATGAACCCTTCGACCGTTTCGGCCAACCCTACAATGTCTCCCGCGTACTCCTCAAAGACGATACATTCGACGTAACGGCTTATAACGGTTATTCCCCTCTTTTCCTCCCAGCCACCTATGCTATGACTTATCTCCTAGCATTCGCTCTGAGTACTTGTGTACTTGTGCATACGATGCTGTATCATGGTAAAACTCTGCTGAATGGGTTCAAGAGGATGAGGATTGAGCCTGATGATATTCATGCCAAGTTGATGAGGAATTATCCCGAAGTTCCGGAATGGTGGTACTTTAGTGCTTTTTGTGTGTTTTTTAGTTTGGCGATTATTGCTGTTGAGGTGTGTGGTTTTTGCTTGTTTTTTTGGGGGGTAAGGTGGCTGATTGTGTGCGTGTTTTTTTCTTCGTAGATTTGGCATACGGATGTACCGGTTTGGGCATTGTTGCTCTCTATACTTCTTCCAGTGATCTATATATTACCCTCTGGATTCATCTATGCGATGACGGGTCAAGGTGTACGTACCCTCCTCTTCCCACTTCCTCAACCATCTGATCATTTCTGTAAAGATATCCCTCAACATCATAGCGCAAATCATACCTGGGACACTTCTTCCCGGCAACCCTCTTGCCAATATGCTGTTCAAAGCTTATTCGGTACAGACTTTGACGGCTGGTACTTCGTTTATACAAGATCTCAAGTTGGGACACTATGTGAAAGTTCCACCACGTGCAACGTTTATGGGTATGTAACTTCATGTATTTCCGAACCCTAAACAATGATTGCTGACACTTTTGTTTTTATTAGTGCAAATGATAGCTACAATCCTAGCGGCGTTCATTCAAGTAGGAGTGAAAGACTGGATATTCCACAACGTTGAAGGTATCTGTCAGCCAAATCAGGTATCGTCGTTGACGTGTCCGCATAACCAAGTCTTTTACACCGCTTCGGCTATTTGGTGGGTTTTGGTTGATTCGGTCTCTGTTTCAACAAGCTCACCATTTATTCTAGGGGTCTCATCGGCCCAACACGTCAATTCGGTATAGGCTCCATCTACCACCCCCATCTCTACTGCATAGTAATCGGAGTCTTCCTTCCACTGCCTTTCTATTTCTATCAACGGCGTTATCCCAAATCATGGGTCCGCTACGTCAGCACACCCGTCGTCATCGCTGGTCTGTCAGCTATCCCACCTGCTACTGGCATCAACTATAGTTCTTGGTTCCTTGTTGCGTTCATCTTCCAATATCTGATTAGGAAGAAGAATTTCGCTTGGTGGAGCAAGTTTAATTATGTGTTGAGTTCGGCGTTGGATAGTGGGACTGTTATTTCTGTTATGGTCATTTTCTTTACGCTTCAGGTAGGTCTTTTTTTTGTTTTTTGTTGTTTTGATTAGTTTTGAATGATCCTTTTTTTTTATAGTTCCCGAGAGGTGGAACCATTCAAGTGCATTGGTGGGGCAACTCGGTTCCAAAGTCAAGTAAGTTACCCGTTCTCCAAGCTTGTGATACATGATACTGATTATTGATACGCGTGGTTTTATTAGCTGCGGATTGGAATCGGACGGCTCTCCTGACTATACCGGAAGGCGGTATACCATGGAATTAAACCAAAGTTCTCGGGCAACTTCTGTTTTTCCTTTATAAATCAATAAAACAAAAAATAAAATCGTTCTTTACCCAAGCGATGATAAACAATTTTATCGCCCTACCCCTATTCGCTTACCTCCTCGGTTACTCGGCTGCTTGATAAAATTCTACCCTTACTACCTCTTTCGCTTTGTCTTTTTTCCCTCCTTTCTGTGCCTCTTACCTGGATCCTATGTTGAGTTTGATCTGGCTACACCCTCGTTTTCTTTAAAAACAACTTCATTGGCTCTTGGCACTCCTCGAATTGTGTGTTGGTCGTAGCACACAGCCGACTTTTCTTTTCTTTCTTGTTCGGTCCCTAATCGGCACGCCGCCACTCCCTCGCCCTAACTCCATATCTGTCTGTCTGGTCTGATCGCCGCCACATTCCTTTTCTATACACTCTTTTCTCCTTTGGTTCAGGTTACAAATCAACCTTGGAACGACTTGGAAGGAAGGAAAATCTACCTCCACCTCCATCTATCCAGATGCCCAACTCACTCTGCATTATTCACCGTTCCCTGATCCCTACGTTCCACACTTGACTTCGACTTTGACCTCAATTAAATTAGGTTCTGACTTGCATTTACTCTTAATAACTTGTTTTGTAATCAGCGGCCGTCCTATGCACCCCCCCATACCCTTGCCTTTCGTCGACCCCATCCTCCTCCATTTAACCCTGCATGTCATTCAAACATCCCTCTCCCCCTCTTCCCCCAGTATCTTTTTTTTTTGTATTATTTTCATTCCCGTTATATCTCTGATCGATTTCTTCACCTCTATATCTATTTTTTTTTCTCTTTCTCTTTTCTTCTGGTTTTGGAGTTTGGTTTGGAGATTAGATATGTGGTACTAGTAGTAAGTTAGTTCGGTCTTATCAGATCTTAGATAAATTTTCTCTTTTGTCTCTCTCTCTCGCTTCTCGCGTACACACAGTCTTATGTCCCTTTTCTTAGTAGGGGCTTTTTACCTTCCTGGTTCAAGCATCAATTGAATGATTTTGGAAATTCTTGTTAAGTATACGTGCTTAGTCAAACTTTCTCTTGTACTTTCAATTTGTTTGATGTCGGGGAAAATTGAAGTGTGATTGAAACGAGTCCTTTCCTTCTGACTGTAGTATGTTGTACGGAATCTAACTAAGTATATTCGCCTAGTCCTGTTTTTACCGCGCCCCCAAACCCGTGCTAGAAAATCATTATGTATTGTATGTAATCTTCGGATTTTGAATTATCGTCGCGTCGAGCTCACGCGACGACAGAGGCCTTTTGCTACTTTTTAGTGTGAAAGTTGTTATATTTAGCTTAGGCACCATATAAATTAACATTTGGGGCTGGGAGGATGGGTGTTTATGTGACTTCCTCATCAGTAGGAAATCAGGCCCCGGGAAGCTCCTGATAGTTGGTGTCTGCGAAATCACCCAAAATCACCCTCAAATGCACAAATTTTTGGGCCCCAAATACACAAATTCGGACAGACGTGGTCATGTGCATCCTAAAAAGGCAATTATTTTTTTTTCCGCCTGCACAAGGGGGCACCAGCATCTGAATTCCAGACCAGGGGTCAGTTAGTTAGTCCGGCCACAGGCCTGAAAAAATAAATTTGGACCCCCAATTTTTCATCTGAATTTGATCATTATTTTAATAAATATGAGCTCTAACATACTGTAAATAACTATAATACATAATTCCTACTGTGTTGTCAGTGGTATGGATGTGTTGGAATGGTTTTGTGAAATGTGATGGCTGAATTGATGTGCCATCATATACATCTAAATTTAGAAATAATTGTAATATTTAAATAATTATGTAAAATTACCATATATAGATATAACTTGCTTATGTTAGTTAGTTAGTCCAGCCAGAGGGTCCTTAACAAAAAAATTGACCCTGGGTATTTTTTTCTGATCCTGGTGCCCCCTTGCGCCTGCACGTCGTATTTTGCACTTCTAACAAGGAAAGCAAACTGTCACTGTTGTAACTTCCATTATAGCCTCATGTAGCAGTTGGACTTAGTGATTAATTAATGAGCCGCAGTTCTACTTAATATGTCCTGACTTGGTAAAAATCTGCCCTCAAATACCCAAATTTTCAGACAAAAACCCGCCAAAAGTATCCTCAAATACCCAAATTTGCGGACACCACCCGTCAGGAGCTTCCCAGGGCCTAGGAAATCAAGCCAAAAGTGGTGCATGTGATTTGGAGCTCAACTTGACATGCACCTAATTTTCGCGAAAGCATCCACATCGCCTCAGATACTCCTAAATTATATATATAATACATTTAAGGATCCAATAGAAATACTTTCTCTCTAAAAACAGGTGAAAAGACACTTCAATTATCATGCTCAGGGGGGGTGAAGATGATTTCGAAGTCCGAAGATTACATAAACATTTTCTAGCATGGGTCTGGGGGTGCGGTAAACAACAGACTTCATATATCGTGATCTATAACTCATGTCACATCACATATATTGAAGCTGTCTACGAGAGACTAATATTTGCCCACAAACAAGCTGTTAACCCCCAGCCAAAATCAGACTTAACGTAGCTGAGAATGAACGAGACAAAATGATGATATGAGTTCTTAATGAGATAGATTGAACACAATTGTACAGTTGTTACCAGTCGCCTGTTGTTTGTCATGTATGACATTATTCTTCAGCAAATAAACATCATGAACTTGACTATATATGGTGCATCAGACTTAAAGTTAAACATGTCTACTTTGGACAATCAAATTCATGGCATCAGAATTTCCCCATTTTCTCATTCCTCTTGTAAAAATGCTCCTTTTGTGAAGCCACAAGACCGATTTTTATTTGCTACAAAAGTGACCGAGTTGAATTTTACCCAAGGGCTACCAGAGACCAAGGCTGCCCACAGTTCTTGACAGGGAAGCTGTCAAAAGAAACTGATCTGGTGCAGCAAGGACCTGGGTTGGAGTACACAGCATCACGGCCACTATCCTCGCTGCTTAGTTTAGTATTCAAAATAAATTCAAATAATTACAAGCCAGGACAATTTTACAACATACAAAAAATGGTTATAAGTAATAACATCGGATTTCATAGGCTTCTAAGAAATTCGTGCCAAACCAAAGCAAAAAATTGCACTTGAAGTTGCCAGTAAATGTCCATGGGAACACGCATAAACCAAACCTTGAAAAAACTACTGCTAAATAATGTTCTTGTTGGTGTAATGGTTCAGTTGTGATTCCTTACATATGTAACCATTGTGGGCAGGTGCTGATGTTCGATTCTCATGGGTCCCACTTTTATTTTCTTGAGTTATTTGTTTTCAATTTTGCCATGAACTTATATCTTTCGTACTGGCAAGAGTCACTTGACTTCAAAACAACGGATCCATCTCTCCAAGGTTTGGTTTATGCATATTCCCATGGACTTTTACACACTGCAAATTTAACTTCAAGTGCAATTTTTCTCTCTGGCAAGGCATTTGGCGCAAATTTCTTAGAGAGCCTACTTTGAACTTTGATGTTAATATATCAACTCCATAGCCATGTGGTCATGTCAAAATATGAAAGGTCCTGAGTCAACACTTGAAAGGTGCAGCCTTGTTCCTGAGAAAATACTACTTGCCCATAATCCCATGTCATGCAGCCTTGATAACACTTGACACACTGTGAGAATAATCCTCTGCTGCTGATTCATCTGCAACTCCTGCTTAGTCATGATCCTCCTGGACTTCCTAAAGTGTCATAAAGAGGGTAGGAAGGCTTCAGGTACTGCATGAATGTTGGTTTTGGCAGTGAATGATAAGATAAGAGGTAGATAATTGAGGATAGGGGACTGAGTGAGATCCAGGAGCGAGGTATGGCAAGATAGATAGCTGAGGGGAAGACTTGTGGGTCCATAGCCACAACAACAATGACAAAGCCTTTTACATAATGGGAGATGTCGGCCCACTTCCGGCTCATGTAGAGGATTGTGATGATGATGACCTGATGTGTCCATAAACGGGCTGTTCTTGAAATGATGGGCCATAGATATGATCAAACGTGGGCCAATGACCAATGTGAATAGTGGATTGATTGCTTTGTTGTATCACTAGCCAAGGAATAAAAGGATGGTAGATGGAGAGGATCATGTTGATAGTGTAAATGATAGATAGCATGGTGGAAGACATTGTGAATGAGATGAGCAATGAGGATGATCACATTGAATGAATGATTTGTTGACCAGGAATGTGATTCAGGGCCACTTCCAAAACAGGTAAGTGAATTCAAAGTCCACTTATTTTCATGATGGCAACTTTGAAGCTTTTTACCCATGCTACCAATCAGTATTGGTGCACGATAGCATGCATGTATGTACCTATGTAGTGTCCTCTGACATCCTGGTCTTCATGCTGCCCAGCCTTCAATAGTTCAGCCTCCTCCTATCAGCCAGCTCTACCAAAATATTCAACCACACTAGCTTGGACACCCTGCAACTACAGCCTCTTACCCAGGTACCAGTTTTAACCCTTTCCTCAAGGGTGCGGCTCTTGGCCTTTCTACAGCACATGCAAATCAGGCTTGGCTGGCTTCAGCCTTATCAACTATCCCTTGGAATCCCAGCCTTTCCTGACAAAGACAAAGAGGACCTGCTCAGCATCCACCAGCACTACCTTCATCTTGAAAGGCTTCTATTAATAGCTGCTTGTCCCAGGATGCATTGGGAGGCCACTCTTTAAGAATTATTGTCAAAGTTCTTCCCCCTCCTGTACGTCACAGCAGTAGTCCTAGTATACAGATGATGATGGCTTACCCTTCACTTCTTATAGTGCTTGAAGGTTCAGTCTTAGGACCACCCAAAGACTGCAACTGGACCAGACTGGACCAAAAAAGACCAGACCTGGGGTCATGGTCTTTGACATTTGAGAATCAAAGACTGTTAGTGTTAAGTTCGAGAACTCTATTCTGGAGTATTGGATGGAGTTTGATTGGAACGGAACCATGGAACGGGAAAGGACTATAGCCTCAGTGTATATGCTGTGCTACCCTAAACCTTCATGTCCTAATTTCGGAGTAAGAACGGAATGGAGTGGAACCGGAAGTTGCAGTAACTTAGAGGAAGACTAGGAGGAGGAAACTATGTTGATATTCAAACTGAGGGAAAACATACAAGTTCAAATACTTAAATAATCAAAGGAATTGCAACCGAAATATAAAGTATAAATATAAAGTGCTGTGTTCTGCTCCCGAAAGGTCCTGCATTCTTGGGGTGAATAATCCATGGCTGGTGTGCTGACTGATAGTGGGAACGTGATGACAAAGAAATAGTGGTAGTGGCGAAGAAGTGGTAATGGGTGCGGAGTATAGACGGAGGAACCGGAATGACATGGAGAAGTCTCAGGGTTGAACGTAGGAGGAGTAGTTCAGGATGTGAGGGAAAGCACTGTACAGAGTACGGACTACCAGAGACAACTCCGACGGAGCTGGACCGGAGTAATGTATGACGGAATGTAACAGTTAGGGCAACTGCGATGCTGACTTGGTCAAGCTAGCAGGGGATCCAAAGTTAATAATATTTCAGAAAAGATATCTACAAGTGACTTACCTAGCAGGGGATCCAAAGAGGAAAGGATGGGGATCCCTGCTAGGCTGGGGGTATTTAAGTACTAATATGGACATAACGGAGATATAAAATAAATAAAGGAATGATACGATAATAATTAATTAATTAAATAAGAAGTGGTGTGATATGAAAAATAGAAATAAAAGACGGAGCGAAATGGAGGATCAGAGTCGGAGCAGAACTACGGAGTTCCAGAGCAAACCGGTGACGGAAGCGGAGTTGGACGGAAGGTCGGAGGTCGTCGGAAAGGCGGGATGTATGATTCTAAGGTTGAAATCAAGTGTCCCCTAACAAAGACCAATAAAATACTGGTCTTGATGGACCAGTGATGAACATGGCTATGCTCTACCAACTGAAATTGCCCTTTGGTCGCTGTACTTTACAGTCCCCCACATACTCCGCCGGACTCCAGTGGACTCCACATAATCCACCAGACTCCACCCGGATTCCACTGGAGTCCAGTATGTCACATCCTGTCACATACTGGACTCCAGTGGAGTCCGGGTGGAGTCTGGTGGACTATGTGGAGTCCAGCAGAGTCCATTGGAGTCCGGCAGAGTCTGGCAGAGTCTGGCAGAGTCTGGTGGAGTCTGATGGAGTCTGATGGAGTCTGATGGAGTCTGGCAGAGTGCTGGCAGACTCTATTTCATTTATGCTGGAATACCATCAAAAATTGCAGTACTTTACTGTCCCCCACAAGATCTGATCAGAGTCTAATTAATTGGACACTAATTTCTAAGTAGAACTTCTATACTGTGAATTTTCTTGGATACAAAAAATTCAATATTGTTTATTTCATTAATATAATAACATAAAAATATCAAAATAAATACCCCTGTGAGAGGGGTTGCTGGTGTTATTTTCGTGGCCTATAAATAAATAAAAAGTAAAAAGTAAAAAGTAAAAAGTAAAAAAATAAATAGAAAACCCGTAAGGGGTTTTCTCGTCGTCGTAGCAAAAAATGAGGGAGGGAGGTAGCCGCTGGTCTCTTTTTTACGCGTCTGGGTATCGTTGAATGTATGTGGGTGTCGTCATACGCGTTGTCGCACGCGTCTGGGGGCCTTCGTACGCGTCCGGGTGTCGTCGTACACGTCTGCACGTGTATGGGTGACGTTGTATGCGTCCGGGTGCTGTCGTACACGTCTGCACGTGTGTGGGTGGCGTTGTACACATCCAGGTGTCGTCATACACATCTGCACGTGTATGGGTGACGTCGTACGCGTCCGGGTGCCGTCGTACACATCTGCACGTGTGTGGGTGGCGTTGTACGCGTCCGGGTGTCGTCGTACACGTCTGCACGTGTGTGGGTGGCGTTGTACGCGTCCGGGTGTGGTCTTTGTACACGTCTGCACGTGTATGGGTGACATTGTACGCGTCTGGGGGGTCTTCGTACATGTCTGGGTGTTGCTGGAGGTGTATGGGTTGTATCTGGGGGGTCTTCGTACGCGTCTGGTGTCGTCGTACGTGCCTGGGTGCCGTTGGACATGTCTGGGTATTGTCGTACACGTCCGGATGTCGTCCTATGGGTCCGGGTGTCGTTGCACACGTGTGGGTGGAGCTGGACATGTCTGGGTGACATTGTATGTGGGTGGGTGTTGTACGCGTGTGGGTGTCGTGGTACGCGTTGTTGGTTGTTTGTTATCGTTGTTATTCGTTGTCTATGACCTATTATAACATGTTAGTAGTGGATTAGAATAGAATAAAATAAAAATACCCCCCGGTGAGGGGGGGTTACCGTTGCTACGTCGTCGTGCACCCGTCGTTGTACTGCCGTCGTTGTACTGCCGTCGTTGTGCTGCCGTCGTCGTTTGTGTATTCGTTGCTGTTGTTGTGTAATGGGTATTAGTATATATTTAAGGTCGATACAATGACCGACTTACCTTTTTATGACCACAGACGATGCTGCACATCGTCTGTGGTCGTCGTTACTGCCGTGTGATGGTGTGGGAAACAGAGGAAGAATTCAACAAACAAGTGACGACCACATCACATGTGGTCATGTGATCGCACCCCGCAGACTGAACAAAATACATGATTTTGATAGCAACACGAAATTGCTATCAAACATTTGTATATTATAAGATTTATTTTCTTGAAATTTCAATTCTGGTCAGAACTCATCAGATTTCACTTGGAAAAATGAGTGGTCAGATTCTGATCAGATAGCAGACTCTGCTGGACTCTGCTGCAGTCCAGTAGAGTTGCTGGAGTCCAGCAGAGTCCAGCAGAGTCCAGCAGAGTCCACTGGACAAGTCTGGTGGAATTCACCAGATTAACTCTTACGGACTGGACTGGACTGGCAAATTTGGCCCATGTCACACTACAACAGTCCAGAACTTGAGTCCAGTGGAGTCCACTGGACTCTGGTAAAGTCCACCGGATTCCGGCGGAGTATGTGGGGGAGTGTACAGTCCTCCTTTGGTCGCTGTGTTGCCCTTTTGTTGCTGCATTGCATTTTTGCTGCTGTGTCACCCTTTCATTGCTGCGTCACCTTTTCATTGCTGCATTGTCTTTTATCACTTTATTGCTTCTCATTTTACAATCATTTGTGGTTTCATGTGATGGCTAAGTGGTATTTTTAGCAAAAGCAACTGCACATTAACTAATCAGCTCCCTCAGAGCAACAACCAGTCTCCTGTCGCCTATTTCACTTTAGTTCTGATATTTTATTTCCCCATTTTGCCTAGCCCCTTTGGGGCTCCTGTTTCACCCCTCTTGATTTATTTTACAGATACACATGTGTGACCTAGCCATGTGATCTCCTATACCTACTATAAAAAACCCTGTAACTTAGTTACAAAAACAATAAGAAGAAGGTATTTGCCTCTCTCCTCAGTGTTTAGAATTAAGTCTTGTCATTGTCTCTCTTGTTGTTTGCCCTTATTTCATTGCATTTTTACTGTGTGTTGAATAATAAAATAATAAAAATAATAAACTTATTAGTCACAAATTTCCATTTTAAGTTGTCATGCAGTATGACACATTGTAATGCCCTTAATGGTTATGCAGTGTGACAACAGATTTTAACAAAAGTGTTTTTTTTTGTTTTGTTTTGAGGAAGTATTTAGATAGTTCTGACCTAATAATTTATTAATATATAAAATAGTAAAACCTTCAAGATCTGCTAGTTAATTTAGCTGGTGGTTCCTGACCCCTGCAACAATTGTTTAACAGGTTCTAACAAATTATATTAATTTATAATACCCATTATAACCCTAAATTAGTTATAACTGCAAATTTAAATGTCCAACATGCCCATACAGTGACTATACTCTGTCACTGTGTTGCCCTTTCATTACTTTGTTGCCCTTTCATCATTTCATTACTCCTCATTTTGCATGTCTCATATCTTGTTGCCCTACCTTAGTTGGAACCTGTATGCATGCACTTGACTCAGTGTTTAGGCCACCGAAGCCCCGAGCTGGATCACACCCTCAGTTAGTATCTCATCTATTGGTACAATCTTCCCCTGGATACCACTGTGCTTATGCTTCTTGGGAATACTTCCCAGGCTATGCAGAGCTCTCCAATGCAGTATGTTTTTCAAAGACTAGTCCCTAGTGCCTTCATCACTAGTCCTTTTATGCTTCTTGGCCTTGTTGCTCAGGGCATTCCTCATGCTTCAGATGGTGTAATTTGCCTTTGTGGGATGTTAGTTTCTCCTAGCCTTACACTGGGAGCCATTGCTGCTGATTGAACTACTTATGCTTTATCAGTCTGTGTTGAGGATGATTCTCTGGTCCTCCATATCAGCAAGCCAATTTTATATTTTTCATGCTCAACACCAGATTGCTAACAATATTCTATGCAGTGCTTTGACACCTACTTATCTTATTTGTGGAAAATTTCCATAAGCACCACTGCTTATCAGCTCGGTTCTATTCAACCTTCTCAGCCAATTATCCTGATGTGGACACTTCTGGAGGTGAGACTGGTGATACTGAGCATGAGGATAAGGATGAGAACTGCTGCCCCAGAAATCTCACAGAACCATCAGGTAATCTCCTATTCTGTTTCTAAACAAAATTAGTTGGTTGACTAGTACTACTATTAACTTAGCCTTTGCAATCAGAAGATTATTGTTGTTTCCAACAGGCTTTCTTCCTGCCACAATCTGGGAACCTATGGAAGTTCTGTCTCCAAGTATTGCATCTCCAGGCTTATACACCCTTGAGAACCTTTCTGAGAGGGTTTATGAAGCTGTAGTATTAGCCTGTCTCACTCTGAGAGGAGGCTTGAGCTTGAAGAGAGTTCACTAGCTTTTCTTGTCACTGCTTTTGAAGAGGTCATTGGCAATGCTGTTGACAGAGGGGATTTTACTCATGTTTTATTACCACAGTGAGAATTTTCAATGTAAGCTAATTTTGTTCCTTAGCTTTTTTGACTGTTTCTAATATTTATAATCCTAGAAATTGTCCAAATGGGGGCCTCCAGACAATAGGGCCTGGTGTGGAGTGAGAAGTAATATTCTCAGCCTTCTCAAAGTACCTACAGAGTCCCTCTGCCTGGTTCCACTCTTGTACTGATGACTGAGCTACCCTGCAAACCTCTCAGAGCTACATGCTTGGGCATCTTATACCCCACACTTGCATCCAAGCAGTCAAGATTCTTGGAGCTTTATGTGCAATGCTGCTTATTAGTGGGATCTGCCCTGATCCATTTAATCCTCTTCTCTTCCTTTTTATCATTTATAAGTTTAATATTCATTCTTTAGATTGTGAGGCTGTTGGTAAATGGTACTCTGAACTTAGGCAGACCATTGATAGCTGGCTTGCAGTTGGGGCCTCTGGCGATGTGACACCATTCAGAAATATTTTCTGTTCATATCTCAACATGGATGTAAGTGTCAGATTTTATGTATATATTTATTCCTAACATCTTCTTAAATATAGATTGGGGTTCTTACTGGTTGCAATGATGTATCACACAAAGCCTATGCCCCTGAAATACTTCATGCAGCCATAATTGGGCCTGAACCTCCATCTCATCCTGAAATTCAAAGTTTTGCAAAAGGTTTTAGTCTTTCTTGCCAAAAATGGCTTTAAATTCTTTACAGTAAGCAGTTCTTTCTTCTGTTGTTGGACCAGTCTAATAGCCACTATTGGGAGTCCCAGGAAATTTTGCTGGGGGTGTGAATGCATTCTTTGCTTTAATGTGGACTTCAGTGATCACAGGCTATGATAGCATTAGAGATTATATTTCTTTTGTGCAATCCCCAGCTGGGCTAAATACTGCTATTGCTGCTCTGGCTGGGCATGGAGCGACTGTTCAGAGGTCTGATTGAAGTTTTTACAGGGCTCAGGCATCCCCTGTCCTATGAAGAACTAAAGAGTGGTTTTAGTACCCTCATCAATCTTGATAAGACCAACACCCCAGGATTTAGGGCTAGAGTCTCCACCTGGGCTGCTACTGAATGCCCAACTGCAAGCCCAGACAATGCAAAAAAATTGTAGTAAGCAGCCATTCTACTTACCCTGGAATCTACTCACCAATTGTTTCTTACTACAGATTACAGCTGTTCCTGATACTGACCAGCTATATGCTGATAACAATGCTCATGAAATGGTGTTTGCCAATGGTAAAATATATTTCAGGACCTGCATGGGCTATGTTTGTCTTCCTGCATCATATGTTGCCACTCTTGCCAGCAGGGCCTACCCCTCTACCTCTGATACTGGTGGCCCTTTCACTTTTAAAGAAGCCTTTTTAATTTCTGGTTTTTGACAGAAATTCTTTTGGCAATTGGAGGGTATAACATGCTTTGATAGGTTTTCATTTCCTACTACTATACTTAATATATACCTGCTAGTCACTCTTTACTGTATCTACATGGCAGTCTTTCTTTTCCATGTCTTATATCATGCAGTTATACCCCTTTTATAATAAATATTAGCTGCTACAGTGCTACTCACTCCTGGAAGCCACCAATTCTGCAGGATGCAGAATTGATGCAAAATGTAATGCAGATTCATAAAAATCTGCATTTAGCAGAATAATTAATTCTCAAATAATTCTGCTGAGATGCAAAAAACAATTAAAATCCAGCCAGAATTAGAAATTCTGCCTCAATTCTACTTTTGGTAAATTTTTTACTTTTGCATGAATTCTGCAACAATTAGAATCCAATTAGAATGTAAGATTCTACCTTAATTTCACAAGATGCAGAATTTATCAAGAATGATAAATTCTCAATGGATTTAACAAACTGCAGAATGTTGTCAGAATTCATTATTCTGCATTTTGCAGAATCAATTATGTAGTGGGGGGCAAAATGCAGAATGATGAATTCTGCAAGAATTTTGACAACATTTTGCAGTTTGCAAAATCCATTGAGAATTTATCATCCTTGATAAATTCTGCATCTTGTGAAATTAAGGTAGAATCTTACATTCCAATTGGATTCTAATTGTTGCAGAATTCATGCAAAAGTAAAAATTTTACCAAAAGTAGAATTGAGGCAGAATTTCTAATTCTGGCTGGATTTTAATTGTTTTTTGCATCTTGGCAGAATTATTTGAGAATTAATTATTCTGCTAAATGCAGATTTTTATGATCCTGCATTACATTTTGCATCAATTCTGCATCCTGCAGAATTGGTGGCTTCCAGGAGTGACTGCAGTTAGAATTTTTGATCACAGTTGTATTTGAGTTTATTAATATAAGCTACCAAGATGTGATAATAGCCCTAGGGTGTGGCTGCTACTAGTGGAATATATATTAATTTGTTTGTTGTAATTACCCTGATAGTGTAGTGGTCAATGATCCAAAGGGGGCTCCTTGATCTACAACCACCACCTCACCTTTTTGTTCCCATGCTCACCTAAGCTGGAAGAATCGGTATCTAGGTTTTTGGGTAGTATCAAAGTAGAGTAGTCACACAATAAACAACCGTAAAAAACACAGTATACCTCAGTCCAGCACAGAGAAACAATGCCAGCACCAGCATTAGGGCCACATGTTCGGGTCACCAGAGCATCAAGCAATGTTATACACAAAACACACAAAGAATTTGTTAAACTGTCCACCACAGAAATCATGGATGTCATCACAGCTAGAAACTTCTTAGCAAGTGGGGAAATCGACCAAGCTAACGCAGTTTTGACAATGGCAACACTAAGCGTAATCGCCATGCAATTATCTCAACAGACCAAATCACCCAAATTCAACTCAGACGCCTTCAGAGCATTATCATTCCTAATATTTGATACACACCAAAGAAGCACACCAGATATAATATCAGACTTAATAGGGGAATCAATTCAAATGGCAACAAAACATGCCAAGAAGGAACGGTGGAACAAATAACAATGGTAGCGATAACAACAGGCAGCACAATGGATGAATTCCGAGATGAATGTCACAATATCAGATGGAACTTAAGGAAGCAGCCGACGCTATAATAGCATCAGCAACAGCAAAGTCAGAAGTTAGGGCAGAAAGAAGCGGAACAATTGAGAGGAGAAGTGAAGAAGGGGAGGACACATATGCTAGCAGAGCAAAGAGGGCAATTCCGACATCACATGCAAATGTGGTAGCAAAGGCGGAACTGCAGAAGAGGAAGATAAGGTTAGCCAGAGCAGATGGAATGGCAGGGGAGGACATACACGCAATGTTGGAAAAAGAATTAGTGGAGAAAGCAAACATTGCCATTGAGTTAATGAACAAATGTGATATAGAGAAACCAGAGGGGGCTAGGTTTGTAGGGGTCAACAAAGCAAACAGAGCAGGAGAGTTGGTGTACAAGATGAATTCAGTCAAGGCTGCGGAATGGATAAGAGGAAAGGAGGTGATGAGGCAGTTTATAGGAAAGATGGGATTGACAATGGACCACAAGGCCCAAACATATGAAGTGCCACATAATAGACTAGGTACCAACATTGTTCAACGTCGAACAAAAGGAGGCATGGACATCAATCAAATTCGCAAGAGGGCTATGTAACATGGTTATTTGAGAAGCCAGGTGGATCAAACCAATGCACTTACAAACACCAGGACAAAGAACAGCGATAGCAATAATAGGATTTGCAAATTAAGAAGATGCCAATCAGGCCATAAGATATGGGCTATTCATAGAAGGGAAGAAGGTATGGGGAAGAAAACAGATGCAGGAGCCGTGAAGATGCCTAAAGTGTCAATGCTTTGGGGAACACAAAGCGGAAAAGTGTACATCAGACGATGTGAAAAACATCACAGAACAAGTGAATGCACCAAAACCAACCAGAATACGCTAGAATGTTCAAACTGTCAGGCAAAAAACAATGGGTATGCCAAAGGGCATGGAGCAGCAGATAGAAGATGCCCGGTGTTTTTAGAAAGGGTGGAGAGAATGAATAAGATGCACCAAGAAAATGCATACAAGTATTTCTGCACGACGGATCCAGACACATGGGAAACATATGCAAATAAGGAGGAAGAGACAGGAGGCAGAGGGGCAGATGGATATTGGAGAAAGGAGCAGGAGAGAGGTCACAACAAGGAGCACTATAGGGAGGGAAGAGGACATTTAGCAGGGGGACAATAAGGAGAGGGAGGGGGACAGAGATATACCAACAATGGATGGGCAGGGATGTGAAAGATTATAGGAGCAGAGAAAAGCACAGGAAAAGAAACACAGAGAAAGGATAAAGCATATGGAATCGACAAAGGAATAACAGGAGGGGTTCAACAAGAGGGGGGGAAAATGAACTATAGGCAGGATGCACTAAACACTTATGGAAGCGTGGGCCAAAAAAGACACAAGATCATGGGCAGAACAACTGGAAGAATTAGACCAAGAAATTGAATTGGAAAGACATGACAGCATACTTTCATATGTCTGATACAACAGAAGCACATAATCAACGGAAGCTTAAAATTTGGCAGCAGAATATCAACCGGTCTTTGGAAGGACAAATTGATCTGCTTCAATTGTTGAAAGACAATAATTACGATGTGGTGGCATTACAAGAACCACACATCGACTTCCTGGGAAGAACACAAGCTAATCCACATTGGATAGTGATATATCCTAAAAAACATCTAGAAAACCCCAGCAAAACCAGATCCATTATATTAATCAATTGTAAAATGTCCACAAATAACTGGACCAACATACCACTAGATTTGACGGATGTAACCGGGGTGCGGCTGCACAGAGAATTTGGGAGTATATGCATAATAAATGTGTATAATGACTGTGAACATAACAGGAGTCTAGACGTGGTGAAGGAGTTTATGAGAGAGAGATGGAGAAATAGGAGGAGATGAGAGGAAGAGGGGATGGAGCATTACCTGTGGTTGGGAGATTTTGACTGACATCACCCAATATGGGATGAAGCAAGGAATGTGCACCTTTTCACAAGAGCAGCACTAGAAGCTATGCAACCTTTGCTTGAGTTGATCAAAGAGATACAACATGAGAATGATGCTTCTGGGGGACATACCAACACTAGAAGCATGCGCAACAAAGAACTACACACAAGTAGATAATGTGTTCAGTTCAGAAGCACTGAGTGAAGCGTTCATATTGTGTAACACCAAACTGCATCTACAACCACAAAAAACGGATCATATGCCAATAATAAGCTACTTAGAAATTGAACCAAAACGAACATACCATGTCGACAAATACAACTATAAAATGATGGATTGGGAGGAGTTTTGGACAACATTGGAAAGAGGGTTGGGCATAGCAGGAGAGCCAGAGGAATTAACTTCAATTGAAGACATGCAGGAAAAGCTAGCGCAACTGGATACAATAATCAAGGAGGCAATCTAGGAGCATGTCCCAATGACCAAGCTAAGCCCATACTCAAAAAGGTGGTGGACAAAGGAGTTAGCAGGGTTGAAAAAGGAGAAGGAAAAGTGGGCAAGAAAGTTATATGGGAGAAGAGCAATAGACGAGGACCCAGTACATGAATCATACAGACAAGCAAGAAACAACTACTCACAGGTGATCAGAGATACAAAGGCGGAGCATTGGGCAGAATGGTTGGAATCATTAGACGAGGAGGGGATCTGGACAGTGAATAGAATGGTGTCAGGACCAGTGAATGATGATGGAAGGTGCAGAGTACCCACCCTGCAAATTAGGGATCCAATAACCAAGGAGGTAACTCAGAAAGTGTACTCCAACGAAGACAAAGGGAAAATGCTATACAAGTTATTCTTCCCAGTTCAAGTGATGCCAGCCCTAGAGGCACCCACAGTACCATACCTACCAGAGAAATGGAAATACGAACCTACCACAGATGAGCAGATTCATTGAGCAATCAAGAAAATGAAACCATGGAAAGCGACTCAATCAGGCACTATACCCAATTCAGTTTTCATACAAGCAAGAGAATTGATGGTACCGCACCTAGGACTGATCTTTAGAGCAACAGACACATTAAAGACATATCCCGGTGATTGGAAAATCATGGAGACACCAGTACTCAAAAAACCGGGTAAACCAGACTATATGTTAGCCAATGCATGGAGACCCATTGTCCTCACTAACGGATATGCAAGACTACTGAATGGATGCAAAATAGAAGACCTGGTATTGATGTGCGAAAGAACCGGGATCCTACCACACAATCATTTTGGGGGCAGGCCAGGTAGAGCCACAACCAACTCTATCCACTTGATGGTCAAAACAGTAAAGGATGCATGGAGAAGAGGAGAGGTGGCATCATTGCTGTGTTTATACGTCAAAAGTGCATTTCCGAGCACAGCAATAGACGTCCTAAAACATGAAATGAGAATGAATAGGATACCAGCAGGACATGTGGAGTGGATGGAAAGAAGGTTGGAGGGAAGGCAGACAACATTGATATTTGACGATTTTGTATCCGAACCATTCAACATTGAAGGAGGATTAGACCAAGGAGACGCTCATTCATTAATTGTGTGGATCATTTACAATCTGTCAATCTTGAAGATATTTTGAAAAGACAGGAACGAGACGGGACTGCTATATGTGGACGATACAGCAATCTTAGTGACAGGGGATAACTTCAGTGCAACACATGAGAAGCTAAAGAATGTAATGAATAGGGAAAATGGGGTCATGGAATGGGCCAAGGCACACAATTGTTCCTTCGGAATAGACAAATTCCAACTGCTAGACCTGTCAAGACGAAGAATCAAGGACCCATTAAAATTGAGAAAAAGAACTTTATTACCAAGAAAAATGCTAACTCTCAACGGGCAAAGAATTAAATCAGTGACAGCAGTCAAATTCCTAGGGCTTCATATAGACAGAGAGTTGAGATGGAAGGAGCAATTCGCAGCAGCATTAGGAAAAGGAAGGAAATGGTTAAGGCAGTGCACAAGGTTAGCGAGACCAACAAGGGGCATATCAGGGAGGCACATGAGGAGGCTGTATCTATTGGTGGTGCGACCAAGAATGTTATATGGAGCAGACATCTTCCTAGGCCCAGCGTTGCAATCAGATTTGTTCAAAACAAAAAAAGGGTGCAGAGCTGTGCTAAACAAACTAGCATCAGTACAAAGAAGCACAGCATTAATGATAGTTGGAGGGCTTTGGACATCACCAACAGACCTATTGGACATACATGCAGACTTGCTACCCTTCCACCTGATGGTGGACAAAGCATGATTTCAGGCAGCGCTACAATTAGCCATGCTACCCAGCATGGATCCACTAAGCAAACCAGTTAGTCAAGCAGCCCAGAAATTTGTCAAAAAGCACCACACACCTCTGCACAAAATGATGTACAAATTCAAACTAAAGCCAGAGTTAATGGAAAAGATTGCAGCCACGAGGCAAGGACCAAAATGAAAACCTGCAATGGCGATAAGGATAGCAGACAATAAGGATATAGCAAAAGAAGAAGACAGAACAGACATAGCCAGGATCAAAGTGTACTCAGATGGATCTGGATTAGAGGGGCAAGTGGGGGCAGCAGCAGTTTTATATCGCGATGGAATACTAAGAAGCAGCAGGAGATTGAAGTTAGGATCTCTGAAACATCACACCATATTCGAAGGAGAGGGGGTAGGAATGATATTGGGGTTGGAATTGATAAGGGAAGAACAGAGAGTTTCAGGAAAAGTACCGATGGGAGTTGACAACACAGCAGCAATTATCGCAACGCAAGCCATCAAGCCATCACCAAGTCATCACATATGGGACCTGTTTCATCAAAGATTGAATATGGTTGCCAACAGACACAAAGACGTGAACTTACTGGTGAGATGGACACCTGGGCACGTAGACATTGAAGGAAATGAGGAAGCAGACAGAGCAGCGAAGGAAGCAATCACAATCAGATCCAGTCCAAACAACAAACTCCCAGCCCCCCTAAGAAAAAATTTACCATGCAGTAAATCCGCAGTCCGACAAGCTTATCACGCCAAGATCAAACGTGAGGCTGCACAACTATAGTCCAAATTGCCAAGATTTGCCAGAATAAATTGTTTAGATCTGAACTTTATGTACAGCAAATTTGCCAAGCACACACGCAACCTGCACTGGCGGCAGGCTAGCCTATTGTTTCAACTGCGATCAGGTCACATAGTGCTAAATGTCCATCTACATCGGATACAAAAAATGGATTTGCCAATCTGCTCAAAATGCCACAGACACAATGAAACAGTATTTCACCACCTGATACAATGTCCAGTGCACGCCAATGCGAGACGCACACTATTACAAGCAGCAGGTTGAGACGCAAGAGACATTGCCAAGTTATTGACTGTGCCTACCCTATTCCTGCATTTATTTTGATTCATCAGTCAAACTGGAAGATTCAGAACTGCACAAGAAGAACTCGCAGATTAGAGTCACGATAATACACATACTCACACCATCATAATCTACACTACAACATTACAGATATACATACACTATTTCATGTGGATACACTGCTACAAGCCATGCAATGCATAACACATAGCTTATGATTAGCTTACACCCAGTATAGGAACAAAGTACAAACAATTAGTTACATTGTAGTTTACATCTACCATATGGCTTGCCACAAAGGACAATAAACATTGATTCAAAAAAAAACAAAAAAAAAAAATGATCCAAAGGCTGTGAAGTAACACTGGTTGGTCAGTCTGCTCCTGAGGTGGTGAGTTCAAACCAGGTAGAGTGCACTTTAAATGCAGTTAAATTAATTAATTTAGGCAATTTTACACCACCTAATCTTTTATTGCTAGGCTGATTTGTTGATTCTGCCTCTTTTTCTCTAGCTTTTAGAGAGGTTGTGGGTTGTAAACTTCAAAGATAGAGAAATAATAGATAAATTTGAACAAACCAGGTACACAGGGCATTTTAAATACAATTATATTAATTATGTAAGGTCTACATTGTCAAATATTTCAAACTATAAATGTCTAGAACAGGATGAAAACAGGGTTTTTCCAATACCAGATCCTGAAAGCCAGGATCATCAGCTTTCCAACATGCCTGTGAACATTAAAAACAACCAAGAATAGAGTGAGAACAAACTAAATCTGTCTTGTGACTGGTATGACTGGTATGACTGGTATGACTGGTAGGACCAGTGTGACTGGTGCGACTGATGCAATTTCTTTCTTTGTCTTCCTTCACAGGAACACAAGAAAGCCTTTACCTTCCTCCAGCCTTTGGGACATTGACTTGTTTTATTTATATCTATCTATCCCTTCTGCAACTATTATTAGAGCAGGAGGTGAGTAGGCAACACAACAGGCCAATTGACAAGCATAGAAAAAAATTGCTGAACCAAGCATCTCCTTAAAGCACTTTCTTGAGGCTGGTGTTCTTTCCAAAAAAGATTACTAGTTCTGGGTCTGTGTCTAATATCCTACAAATTCCAGTGGAATGTTATCTATGGGCCTGGGGCTGTGCACTAAAGCCATAAGTACTGCCCACACTTGCAGCTACAGCATCTGTACCATGGCTTTGGAACAGGTTTAGTCCAGAGGGAAAATGCATTAGAATGAACACATGGCCTGGCAAAGAAAATCTTCAATTGAAACTTGACCATAGCATGGATGAGATGTAGCCAAAGAACAAAAGTCTGGTGGCACCACATAGACTTAGACAAAGTTCCAATGATGGCTCTCTGTCATGTCTGGGGCTAGTTTTTTGTTGGCCCAGTGTTCCAGCTCCTACTTGAGCTCTGCATGTACTTCTCCACTTTAGCCTCTTTCTCTTTGGCTTTCTGCTTCTCGCTACTAATGCCTACACTAACTACCCCTGGGCAATTTATTAATTTGACCAACCCCCATTCCTGGGGGATGATTGCACAAGAAGCAGGTGACAGTGACAGTGACACCAGAACAAGATCAAGTCTCATTCATATGCCGACACCAAGACAGCTACTCCAAAGAATGCAACCTCTATTTGCAATATATGAAAGACAAAAAAAATTCAGTTTCACAAACACTGCAAGATCTGTTATGTATGAGATGGGGGTAGATGCATATACCACTGCTAAGGTGCTGGGAACAGACCAGGTGGGGGTTTTCACTTCAATAAAGAGTGCTTTTACTTAAACTTACAAATTGTTCCAGGTGGGATGCTTTATGGATTCTCAATCATTCAATTCCTATAAGAAACAGGCTGAGGTTTTATTTGGTCTGAATGTTATCACTGGTGGATTTATACTGGGTCCTGCCATAAAGTTTATCAAATCAATAGCAGTAGTCAGCTGGCAGTCTCAGCGGGAAGGAGTAAAGAACTTTTGGGAAAAGTTCCAGGGTGTGTCAGAGGTGGAATACTCAGCTGAATTTGAATCCCTCACCACAGAAATATTATAGTTCATGAAAATGTTAATTTCTGATGGTTCAAGCATTTAAATCAGGTGATTTGTTGATTACAATAACAATTGTGTTTGCAAATGTATTAGTAAGCTTTGGAAGAGACAAGAAATAAAGAGCTTTTGAAGGCTCTTTGTGAGAATGAATATAGGGCTGAGGCTAGCTATTGAAAGGGACTTTTCCACTCCTTTTTATATATAGAGCAAAAGGAAATTTTAAAATGAACTCTTCCAGTGCTGTTGATCCTAAAGAAAATTGTTCTGTTTAATTAAATTTTAGAACCTGTTAGCTGCCCTTTTTGGATGTTTCCATTTTTACTCCCTTTGTGTGAACCTGGTCCTGCCCATCCCTTATTTTCCTATGCATTATTTTCTCAGAATGGGAGTCACATGTGACTTATTTCTAAAATGGGAAACCCTTGGTGTGTATGCTGGTGAAATATGCTGTTGAACAGCTGCTATTCCTTATAAGATTATATGTGGTGTTGCTCAAAATACTCCTTTTTCTTCTTTCTTGTTTTCATGGCAAAGCTGGTAGGGATCAGGAGTTTGACTGTAGGGGTAGGGGTAGCAAAGATGATGGGGAGGATGATGACAATGAGATCCAAGAAGTGAAGGTGCCTTCAAAAGGAAAGGAGAGGGCACAACCCCCTCCTCAAGCCGCAGGATCTTATGTTCTTAATGAGCCCTGAGTATGTATTTTTGTCTGCTTTTCTTGTTGTTATAATTGACTTTGAAATAGTGTGAACACTGTGTGTTGTCCAGACACCAGTGTGCATGTTGTGACACCCAAAAATATGGTGTTTGTTGCCAACGCTGCACTAGCATGAAGCGTGCATGCTCTATTGTCATGTCTTTGAAGAAGCCTGTCATTTCTGAGCCAAAACATTCCCAGAACAAGCAAATCCCTGAAGAGACTATCATCGTTGAAGACATCCCCAGCCCTAGCAAATCTTCCAAGTTATTGAAAGCACCCAAAGTGCTGGCTTCTATTATGGACCTTGGTAGGTCATCAGCAAAAGACATTGAGAAATAGCCCATCCCCTCTGTCAAGAAGCCTAAACCTTCCATCACTATTCCTTCCTCGTCTTCTTCTCATTCCAATTGTGCCAAAGTTGTTGTACCCACAATGCCTTCTAAACCCACTCCTTTATTTTTAGAAGAAGAATCTTCTGTTCATTCTTCTGTCAGTCCCCCTATTTGCTTTGGTGAGCCCAAGGCTGTGTTGTCTTCTACTCCATCTTTGTGTTTATTTCTGCTGTTTTCTTCTTCCTCGGCATCATCCTCTGACAACAGTCACTTCAAGTTCAAGCCCCTTCAACTCCAGTTCTGTGCTTCTCAAGAGGAGCTTTGTTTGGAAAAAGAATTGGTTTTACAAGAGCACGAGGCAGTGCGTCAACAGCACAAGTATTACGAGGCTCAGATAGCCCTGTTTGAATGTGAGTTAGCTGCTAAGGATGCACTGATATGACTCAAAATTGCATATGCATGGATTTTGCAAATTTTGTCTATTATTTCAGCATTATTAAATCAATAAGTGCACCCAACTGTTAAATACAACTGATAATTAAATAACAGAATTGGAGTTGTATGCCCTACAACTGCTAATTACTGTTTCTGTTGACTCAAACACTTAGTAGTTTTTGAATATGGTCAAATGACTATTTATTCAATACTACAAAATAATATAAACTCCATGATAACTCTATATTATACAGAAACAGTACCTAAACACAGGGGGAAAAGTCACACAAAGCATGCCGATGTTTTAGACTGTGGGAGAATCGCTCAGAGTTTCAAACAGGTGCTCATACGAGACCAAACGGTTGAGATTTATACTGTGGGGAAGTTTCGGAACGTTCTGAAAATTGTCGGAAATAAATGATAGACATATGAAACCAATATAACTCTGGGCTCAGAGTTGATGTGGGAGTGATTAATTAATCACAAACCCAGAGTAGCCCAGAGTATCAATCAATTAATTAATCTACCTGTCTCTGACAGCTGTATCATTTGTTTCAAAGAGATTGTATAAAGACTTTTCTAGCTATTTCCCCTTTTGTAAATATTTGTATGTATATAAAGGCAACCAGAACTGTAGTTACAGTAGATTTTGATATCTCTTGCTTCCCCCCCCACATTTTCTATTGAGTACAGCTCTGAACCAGTGCTGGAAATTAGCAAGTGGGTTAAGGAAAAATAGACTATTAAATTCTCAGAGGTGTACAAGAGGTGCAGAAATATTATTTGATTTAGTTCAAGTCAATTATATTTGAGAGCGAGTTTTTGTGACTTTGTCACAGTGTCACAGAGCTTGTGAGTGTTGTTGAGGTGTTAAGTTGGTGTTTTTGTTAGTCACAGCAAAGGAACAAGAGTTCCTTTAGTGTGTGCAATTTATTGTGTTAGTCACAGCAAGGGTACAGGAGTCCCTTAGTGTGTGCAATTTTGGTTGTTTAAGTCATGTTAGGCCTTGGGCTTGTCTGTGCACAATATTTTGTTGAAAATCAATCTAGAAGATTTAAGGAACTTCTTGCTAGATTGTTGGTGCAAACCATAAATTGCAAATACACTCAAAAGTTTGATCACACTTTAAAATTGATCCAAATCATTAGTTTTCTGTGTTGTATAAACTTGAATTGAATTTCTTAATTTTGGAACAGTTAAACTTTCCAGGAAACCCGAATTCATCTTTTACACAGAGTTGATTGAGTATAAGATTGAGTAGAGATTTTATATCTCCAAAAGTCCTATTTTCTCTATCATCCCTGAGTAGTCATTTCAGCGCATCATCATCGAGATTTAAAACAGGCTCATGGGGGATCATCTGGTGGCAGGAGGTGAATTTCTTGACTTCACACCTTCTTTTTCTTGGACTATCATAATTTTTTTTTGGAATTGATATATGCTTGTATATTATCTATTTTGTGTTTTCTTGACATTAATAAAATTTTGGTTGAAAATGAAACAAAATAAGAAATAACTCAAGACAATGGAATATTGAGGTGAAAGCTCAGATCCCTTCATCGCTTTACCCCTTTGAAGAGTGCACAAGATCTTGTATGTGTCTTAATTGTTGAAATTGTCTATCAGAAAATTATAAGCACTTTTGAATGAATGATTTAAAATGAATAGAAATTTTTTTGAAGTCAGTTCTCTTCTCCTCCCTACTGAAATAATGACTGTCCTCAGTCATCTTCCAGTAAATCATCTTCTTTGTTGTCATCATCTTCTGGATCTGCTGTTTCTGATTCTTTCATTTGTACGAGGTGTTTCTGAGAAGGTGGGAGGGCGCTCGAGTGTTTGTAGCTATTTCCTAACATGTGTAACTTGGCGTCCGACACTCTTGCTGATTCTGATCTTGTTACTTTGATCAGGGCCTCAAGGGATGGAATATTGAGCTTTGTGTGTGCAAAATAAGTGCTGCCACTGGCCAGTTGAAAACTGCGCCATCCAGTTCTGCAATAATATACACTCCTCCTTGGTTCCTTGCAATGATGATATATGGTCCTAGGTAGCACATGCGCATCTTCCTGTTGAGCACTTTTTCTATTGCTGTATTGTGTACTAGCACTAAGTTTCCTAACTTGAAGTTATGGTTGTGTATTGAGGCAGTGTGCTTACAAGTCAAACAAACATGTAGTGAGCACCATAATGTCCATGTGAGTATTTATTCTATTTTACACATAATCTTTGGTCAAATAGCTTCTGATAAAATTCTCCAAAAAAGGAATTTTTTATTAACATAGTATTGATTGATTTAACTTAAATTATGCAAAATACTTATTTACATACAAAACTTATTTATATTTTCACTTGTCATAGTTTTTCCTTTGAGTAAAAATAGAAGTAGTGTCTTTTATTTATAATTTTAAATTACAAAATTTATTCAAAAAACAGTATTTTACAAATATAACCAAGTAAAAAGAATTATAATATAAAAATCCTTAAGCTACAATTAATATTTATTGTATTTTTGCAGCTTAATAAAGTGCTGAAGGTTAAAGTTATAAGTGTGAATAGATAAGCTTAAATAGGTTTTTGATTAATTAAAAGAGTTAAAAAATCAATTGCCTGAGTTTTATCTTTACCAAGGTGTTGTTTATATAATTCAAAATCAGAATATACTTCTCTAAAATAAATTCTCTTTATTAATAGAACATGTGATCTACTCTTTAGTTAAACATTAATAGCTTTTAAAATAACTAATAATAGAAGTTGCTTGCTTCCATTCCTCAAAAACATTCTTTGCAGTTAGCCTTAGCCTTAGCCTAGTAAAAATAAATCTTCTGGCCAAATTTCAGGTTAATTTTAATCTGTTTGTTGATACAGAAATGTATATTTGTGTGCAGAAAAGTAATATTTGTTATGAGCTAAGATAGAAAGTCCATCAAATTCTTTAAATGACAATGATGTTGTTCCTGAGAATTTAAAATGCACTACTGTTCATATTTAGGAGAGTGAGGTTTAGAGGATAGAAGACTCAAAATCTGGTCTAAAGAAGTCAATATTCCATTTTTCAGACAAGACTTCAGTAAAGTCTGCTGACAAGTCATGTTGGTTCTGTTGCATACCATTAGTCTCAAACTACAAACTAATCTTTAAGTATTTTTATTTAAATAAAAATAGTTGTGATCATCTTAAGGTTATTTGAATATCAGCAAGCACTCAAAGGGCTAAGCTTTTTTTTTGGTAATTAAACAGCAATTAAACATTGAGGAAGGCCTGAATAACAGTATTCAGCAGTAGAATAATATATTACAACTTCAATTCAGAGACTTCTAATTGTTAACAGTTGTTACTACAAGTCCATCTGAGCTATGAGTCTTTATATCAACTTGTATTGTCTTGTAGAATTTAAGAGTAAGATAGGAAGGAGTCTTTATTAAAGACTAGATATTCATAGTCTTGAAATGCTTTTACTACCTCAGCATTACCTATAAAATGAGTAGTGGTTGTCCTAATTCCATTCTGCTCTATGTAGCAATAAGCATTGGCAAATGTGACAGTTTGTGGCAGATGGTCACAACTTACACTAGTTAGTCACCCTAACACTACTCATCCCAACTCATCAAGTCAACTATCCTGTGTCTATCCTGCCTTTCTAACATGCCCTATAAAGCAAATAAAAGTTATAAAAAAAAAAAAAAAAGTTAAAAGCAGCAGTTAACCAATTGTAAGCTGATAGATTGTATACTTTAAAATTTCAACTCAATGCATATGTGACTGATGATGTGGCATTTTATGGGATGCTTTCTTGCTTGATTCTGCATCTATATCCAGACTCAAAGGCCTCACTATTTCAGATTTCACTGAATCTAGTGAGAATCTGACATTTTTGCTGGGTTCTGCTGCAGATATTTGGGACAAGGAGGATATAAGTCAATGACTTGTGAGTCCTACTTTTCATGTGCTTTACCTATTCTAATCTTGTCTATCTGTAGCTAGACAATTTTTTCAAATCATTTAATGATGTACAAGCTGTCCAAAGCCAAAATCCAGAACTTTTTGAAGCTCATCTCAATTTCAAAAATCTTTACTGTGGCTTCAAGAGACAAACTGCATCCCATTGGGAGAATTAGGAGATTGTAAGTATCTTAACTTGTTCAATTTTGTCTTGATTTTATCATGTTATTTAGATCAAGCAGCTTAAGCTTCATCAGCCAGCATTCTCTGTTGCAGAGTTACTTAAAGCTGGCCAACATGAATTCAATGGCATCAAGGTCATCAAGTGCAGTCACAATCTCAATCATGGTATAAAGCATCATATTCATATGTCTGAGATCAACCATCCTGGTGCTTTGACTGTGAATGAAAATAATGGTTATTATATGGTATGGTCTTCAAGTTGTTGTGCACCAGGCCACTGTAATGATGATGGCTTTTCAGCCTGAGCACCTTCATGGCACAACAATGGCTGATGGTGCAGTAAATAGCTTCCTACTTATTTCTTTCTCTAAGCATATCAGTGATGCATGGAAGGATGCACAGGAGCTCTAAGGTCAGGTTTAGGTTATTTTCAGAGATGGTATTATAGAGGAATCATAAAGCATCTATTTCATTACAATCCAAAAAATATTATCATATATAGTACATGCTAAGGCAAATTCATAAAGCTAAATTGATGCAATAGAAATATTCTGAGGTTGTGCTGCTATCCAAAATCTCAATAAAGTATCAAAATTAAAAGAATCATCTTTAAAAGGTGCATTAGGAGGAAAAAGTAGAACCTCATTTAAATTATCAGGTAGCCCTACTCATCCAACCCAATGTGGTATTAGTGTTGGATTGTCCACTTTTCTGTGCTGATTCCAAAATATGGTCATTCTGTAATGCTTCCCAGTCAATACCATACACCTCCAACTCCTTATCAGTCATATTCTCTTCATCAGTATATAAAAGATGATCACCATGCTGATGTAACTGCACAGAGCTGGTTGAGAAAATGTGCATTGATATGATTCTGAACATTTGATAAGCCGAAATGCAAAACATAGATTGCCTCATCCAGAGGAATAGAATAGAATAGATTTTCACTGAGGAAAACTCTGAGAGTGAGACAGAAAATGACACATGGCCATGCACATCCATGGGGTATATGAAGCCAGGCCCTTTATGTAAAAAGGATTCACAACCTCCCTCTTTATTTTTTGTTTGTACTGTCATCTTTTATGTTGATTAGGTTGGAGATTAGAATTGAAAAATAGATTTTTTTTTGTAACCCACCTCTCAGAGGTGTGCAGTGATGTGTATATGAGCCTGTAAAAAATATGTGGACCTTTTTAAGATGTTAGAAGCATGTTCTTTTGAATTGGGGTTGCATTTGTGGGTATTGAGGGTTGTGAAGTTCATTTCATGGACTTCATGACTCAGGGTTTGTCCCTCTTTTGGAGGTAATTCCCCACTGTGCCTCTATTATTATGATGCTTTCTCCTTTTCTCAGTACTTTTCTGTTCCACCAGATCTGATCAGAATTGTTAGATCTGACCAATTCTGCTCAGATTCTGCTCAGATTCTGCTTGGATTCTGAGTAAATCCAAGTGGATCTGAGAAAATAGATACCTACCAGCTACTTCTGTTAAGGTTTGGTTAAGGTTTGGGTTAAGGTTTGGTTAGGGTTTTATTAAGGTTAGGGAGGTATATAGTTTCCATTCTGCTCAGAATGCCCCCAAAATGTGCTCAGATTTGATCAGATTAGGTGGCTTACAGCAAAGACCTCACTAAACAGGTGGAATTTCTAGCTGTGACTTTGCGGGGGCAACTCATCCTCTCTGATCCTGACGCTGAAGTAGAGCATGGTATGACACCCAGGCTCAATCTTGAGGAGATGCCAAACATAGATTTCCAGTGGTCTGATGGGGTGGAAGAACTTAGGACTGTAACACAAGAGCAACTCTGGAATATACTAGGTCTCCCAGATAAGAGAGTTCCATTTTTCAATTCTTCCCTGGACCCTTTTGGTATTCATGATCCTTGTGTTGAAAATTGGGGTGTCGGTTTAAAGTAATAGACTTGTATGATAACTTAAGCAAAGCTTAGGTTAATATATGAGGGCAGGGATATGCAATAGTATTGGTTTAAACCGATAAAGAGTCCCCTCCTTAATGGTTAGCTACTTATACTAACTAAAAATATGGCTGTACAGTGATAATAATCTACCTGTATCTATGAGTGAATACTGCTATTGGTCAATATCTGCTGATACCATAATGATGCAATATGACGTGATCTAGCATGTATTAAAATAATTCCAACACCTTGGTCTGCAGAGGGGCAAGGATGGTTGGAACTTCCAGGTAATGGAAATCCTCTGACTTTGAGATGGCACCAGCTTGTTGGGGTTGTCGAAATGCTCCAAAATGCATTTCTTGGAAATGCAATGCTTCTGATGGATGGTGTAGGATTGGGAAAAACTATCCAGATCACAGCTTTTATAGCCATCCTTGCTTACTACTGAGAATATTTCACAAAGCACCAGTGCTTCCCTGGCTCATTCCATAAGTCTGAACTCTTCAATCAAATATGTCTGCAATGCTTATCAAATGCACTCACAGATGGCATGAAATGGCAGGGAAAGGATTCAAGCATCCCAGATCTTCCATTTGTGATTGTTGTCCCTGTTAATCTCATCCCACAACTTCGGTCAGAATTGCACAAATATTTAGTACATAGGAGTTCTTACATGGCAGAAAGTGATCTGGGACCAAAGATGCAATAATGGTCAAGGCCATTGTATTGCTATCACTACCCCAAATGTTGGCTTTCCTTCTCTCCATTTTCTTTCTCATATCTGGTTCTAATTTCTAATTTTTTACCTAGGCCTTACTTAATATCAGATTTTGACCAGGTGCTCCAGGGATGGCTCCAGCACCAGCTACAACTGCAAATTCCTTGCATGTGCTCTTGACAAGGCCCATAATTATAGGAATATACAAAAAGCCTATTGGGTGGCTTTTTCCCTGCATGTGCATACAGATGCTGTTGCCATGATGGCAACTCCAGCAACTACACACCCAATGGTACTTAAATTATTCTTTTTCAATGTACTGGGAAACTAATGTTTAAACTAGGATTTATGGAATTTAGGACGTTTGCCTAGGTCTAAAAACATCTGGAAGTGACCATGATGATACAGTGCAAGACTTTACACTCCCCCACCAGTCCGATCAGAATCTGAGTAGTCTGAGTAAAAACATCAAAAGTCCAAGTTCAGTTCATTCAGTCCAAGTTTAGTCTGAGCTGAGTCTGAGCTGAGTCTGAGCTGAGTCTGAGTCTAAGTAAAAATCTGTCAGCTCAGACTCAGGTCAGACTCAGCTCAGACTGAACTTGGACTGAACTTGGACTGCATCAGGAAAAATGATTTTGACACCTTTAGTGCATCCCAGTGCATTTACCATCTGGATTAAATCACATCAGGAGGCCCTGGGAGTCCCTCAGAATTTATGAATTTTCATAGAAAATGTTTAACTGCTGTGTCCAGAAAAGTATTTTGCAATTTCTCAATAAGGAGAGCTGCTATTAATAGAATTTAAACATATTCAGGGTCCTAAAACAATTCTCTACCATCTTTTAAAAAAAAATTCCTTTTTTGGAATTTGATGTAATCTACCCTGACCCAGCACCATATGCTTGAAATCATGCTTATCTGTGATCATGTGACCAATGGTCTGTGTGGGAAGAGGACAAACATGGGTACAAACAAGTAGTCCAAGCAATTTACTTGGACTGAGTCTGAGTAAGTTCCAACCAGAATCCAACCAGAATCTGATGACACACAGTCCAATCAGATTCCAAGTAGTCTGAGCAATTTACTTGGACTTAACTTGGACTTAACTCAGACTCAAAACTTGAAAATGGCTGGTGTTATGGTGACTATAAGCTTGCACTCGCGTTCGGTGCTGGGCCGATAGACCAAGTAACTAGGGACTTAGATACAACTGCAATCATATTCACCAAGGTAGGACTGAGGACGGCGCATTCTGAGCAAGCTGGTAGATTAAGACCGTAGGGAATACAGAAGGTCTAAACTAAGGATTGTAGCTATGGGTATGGCTCTTATATACTAGAGGGTTGAGTCAGAGATAGAGAGATGGTCCATGCTAAGGATACAAGTCAGTACGAGTCAGAGATAAGGGAAGCGGGAGCAATAGCTATATATAGTACAAAGGAAGATGTAGGGCAAAGGGTAGATTGGGGAGCGATGGTGTAAAGGGGCATGGATAGGGAAAAGGGGAGAAAAGAAATAAGGGGGCCATGAGCGTACCAGACGTTCATAACATTAGCCTTCTATTAGCCTAAAGATCGTCCTTGATTTTATTGTTCTTGAAGTATTCAGCTAATTCTTGCTTCTGTTGTTCTTCTTCTTGTTGATCGAGTCGTAAATTGATCTTGATCTTATGTTCCGAAAGTGTAAGGATTTGTGCCATCTTGAGTGCTTTCGCGGCAGTATTAATGTCTTTCCAGGTTCGGGTATTGGCTTGATGACTTCCATAGTGAGGGTTGTAGATAACCCAAAGGAGAGAAGCAAATTGTTTAGCGGTGATTCCAGGAAGTTCAATAGCGTTGAATATGTTGGTTCCTCGAATTCTGGACTGTGCTAACATGTTCCCATCGGCTAGGTCTTCGTCAACGAATGCCAGTTGTTCTGCGAGCCAAACAGATTCTCGGTCAAAGAAGTATCAATGGACTTTGAAATGAATGTGTTCGGTTTGAAAGAAAAAGTGACCGCCTGCGATATGAAGTATAGGAGGGAGTTGGCCAGGTCAAAAGATGGGGATTCCATTGTCGGGTGTAATATCTTCGACGTAGTCATGGAATTGATTGATATCATCACTCATAGCAGTAGCAGTATTGAAATTCATATTGGCAGAAGTGATGCGAGCGGCGGATGCGAGAGCCATAGTGTAAAAGGAGGACTGTACACTCCCCCACATACTCCACCGGACTCCACCGGACTCCAGTCCAGGATTTTTCAGTGTGACATGGGCCAAATTTGTGAGTCCAGTCTGCTGAAGTCCAGTGGAGTCTTACCGGACATATTCCGCCAGACTTGTCTGGTGGACTCTGGCAGACTCCACCACCATTTCAACATATGGCCTCAAATGCAAACAAATATAAAAATAAAGTCTTGGCAGGCACACAGTATTTATATTTAGCTATCATCCAAGAAAGGCAACTCTAAGTCTCTAAATGATACAACTCAAATTTGGACTTAAGTTTGTTTAATATAGCCCTTTCTCAATAAGGAAAGAAGCTATTAATAGATTTTAAGTAGATTTAGGGTCCTAAGAAGATCCTCTATCATTCTATTCAATATTTCCTCTTTGGGAAATTTTTCCCATAGGCCAAATCCCATTTAATGCTGTGTTTAAAAATGTATTTTGCATTTTTCTCAATAAGAAAAGAAGCTATTAATAGAATTTCAACAGATTCAGGGTCCTAAAAGGATGATCTATCATTGAGTCTGGTGGAGTCTGGTGGAGTCTGGTGGAGTCCAGTGGAGTCCGGTGGAGTCCAGGATGTGACATGATGTGACATATCAGAGTCCAAGTGGAGTCTGGTGAAGTCCACCGGATTCCGGTGGAGTATGTGGGGGACTGTAAAGTACAGGACAATCACTAATTTCAGGTTGATGAATCATAACGATCGTCCAAGACATCAATTTTTGGAGAAAAAAAATGGGCCTTAGTAGATAGGCACAACACCCACAACTTGTCGGTGACCCATGTGGATGCACAGATGCTTTTGCTTAAAGTTAGTCATACATTGGAAGTAGGAACTTAATCTGTTTCATAACACTATAGATTAAAGATATTTTTTCCTGATGGCACCTATTTACAATTTTTTATTTCATCACAAGTCTGAGGTTCATGGCCTTTGACTAGGATCTGGGGTGCTGCCCCAGTAGAATTGGGTGGAAGTTGTTTAAACCCCTTACTACCAGCCTGCATTGTAACCCACATCTTATCCTGGCAGGCATGTGGGATCCAGTACAGCCTATTTATTCGCTTCCAAATTTCCTGACGGATTGCCTTGGCCACTGAATTCTCCGCCTCTAAGCATATTTCCTTCCACTTGAGGTAGTACCTGCAACTGGTGTAGTTCTGAACTTTTGGTAATGTTTCGTGACCAGGTGGGGGAAACAAGTGATCAAATGCACGTTTCCAAGCTTGTACATTGCCAATTTTCCATTGACATGCACGCCATGCATCAGAGAGTTTATCGTTCTGGTAAAAGCCATCACTGACAGAAAGCCTTTCCTGCTGAGACAAAGTCAAAGTACCCTGGATTCGAAACACCACGTGGGTTGGGACTTTTATTGACCATGTCAATGAGAAACTGCCTCCACATTTGTGAGACTTCCGCATCAATAGTAGTCTGAGGCTCTTGAATTTCATCGACATCGAAGCCATCATCAACAACAGAGGGTGGGAGTCTGTGACCTGTGGCTGCAAGGTTAAAGAGGTCTTCCTCTGAACTGCTTGAAAGGTTGATATACTGGACGGTCCTCCTGGTTTTATTGGCTACCATGTTTAGTACCCCGTATCATATGTATAAAGAAAAAATCCTCCGCCCAGTTCACGTTATTGTCCTTAAGTTCTTCGCGAAGAGTATCGGCAAAGCGGGGGATTAACCACTGTGGAAACTGCTTCGTTTGGTATGCAAAGGCCCCAGACTTCTTCTTGGCTCGAAACGCTTCATCGTCATAGGTGGCTGGCCAGTCAGATGCGTCATGGGGTGCAAGGTTTTCTATTGTTGGACAAAGGCCAGTGTCAGGGGATGTCATTGAACTGCTTATATACCACCAGCCAGGTGTCAAGCCAAGCTTGACATTGCACCCTTTTGGCAAACTGGTTATGTGGCTGGTCATTCCCTAACATAATGTCAAGCTTCCAGCAGGTCTTGGGTTCAACTCCCGGGTCGGTGCGTAATTATGGAGTCATGTGCCATGTGACCTATCATGTGACATCATGTGACTTAAGAAGCTGTGACACTCTTTCTCATGTGACTCCGTGACAGGTATGTGACATCATGTGACTGCTTGGTGGGTGCATAAACTCCATTCCCAGGTCTCTCATGAATCTTAGATAAGCCTGTCAATGGATGTCATTGAACTGCTTATATACCACCAGCCAGGTGTCAAGCCAAGCTTGACATTGCGCCCTTTTGGTGAACTGGTTATGTGGCTGGTCATTCCCTAACAGCCGGACTCATAAAACTCCCTCTTCTCGTCTCTAGACATTTGCGCCCCTTTACACTCTTTGGTGTAGAGGCCCACCAGACTCCACCCGGGTTCCACTGGAGTCCAGTATGTCACATCCTGTCACATACTGGACTTGGTTGGTGCCACTTTGTTGTTTTGGCACCCTTTCACACAACAATGTGGTCCATATTCATGCTCATGAAGAGTACAAAATACACCTCCACATGCATTTTCCAGATCCTCAATGCAGTTTTCATATGCACAATGCTAGAAATAAACTCAATTCTGAGAAATATTATAACAATTCAATACTTACTGTTGTGCCCATTACAATGCCATCAAGTACAACCATTTTTACAGTTCCACCATCATCCACTTCCATATGATCTGATGCTGAGTTTCTGTGAGGTGTAGCTGATACCTCAGGATGATTCTGAGCCAATAAGGTGTTATCATTGCTTGTAAGTGGAGAAACAACTCTGTTGTCATCCTCACCAACAATTCCAGCAGGATCATTGTGTGCAGCAGAATTCTGTTGTGGAAGAGTATCTGGAGTTCTTTTGTATGGCTAGGTGCATTCTGAACATGCATGTCCATCAGCTGGCTTAATATGACCCTGATCACCAAGTTTAACAAAAGCCTGTTCTGTGATTTGATTTATGTCCAGGTTATCCTTGAGTTCTAGATGTACTCCAGAAAATGCAGCTATTGTCCTTGTAGACTCCTGAACAAATGCATTCCAAACTTGTAATGATAGTAGATAGTTCTGTGCCACTTCCTCTCCAAAACTATTGTTCCAGAATTCAGTATAGGCTGCAGCAGATGCATGGAAACTTTGCATTGAATTTATGACAGCACTAGAAAAGACCTGATCAACCCAAAGACTTTGCCCCACTTTCAAATGTGTGGCAGAGTTCAGATAGACTTTGGTATCAAGATCATTTTCTCCAGGAATGCCCTCATGATCTGCTGAATAAGTTGTGTTGCAGGTTGTACATATCCCAGTTAGCACTGGGACATTTTGGTAGATTGTTATGCCCTTAATAAGGGTTACACTGGGAATATCTCTAGTTCTTGTATTTTGCAGTAGTCCACATGGCTCACATCTTGTATCTTCACAAGTCAAAGAGGTAGGGCAAATTACCAAGACTGGCTGGATAGCTTTATGAGAAACTGGAAGCAGTTTCTTGTTAAATTTCTTATTTTTGTGGTATGGATTTAGTTCAAGATCTGAGCAAAGGCACCAAGTTTCAATGCAAGAGAAGTAACAATATCATTATCTTCAATGTCTTTAGGCTTTTCAGACTTTTAAATAAATCCAAAGTCTGATGCTCTAAATGTGACTGTAGAGTTCGTGCCAGACATTTAATCCATCCAGATAAGGCACTTTTCTTCTCTCCAGAGCAAGATGGATGTTGTTGCCGAGCATGCAGGTTCAGAAGATCAGGATTGTCTGTTAGTGAAAACAGCACAAGTAGAATTGTCGCTAGTGACACTTTAGAACTAAAGTTTGTTGTTACAAAGTCATTGATGTTAGGGCAACTGCAATGCTGACTTAGTCAAGCTAGCAGGGGATCCAAAGAGGAAAGGATGGGGATCCCTGCTAGGCTGGGGGTATTTAAGTACTAATATGGACATAATGGAGATATAAAATAAATAAAGGAATGATACAATAATAATTAATTAATTAAATAAGAAGTGGTGTGATGTGAAAAATAGAAATAAAAGATGGAGTGAAACGGAGGATCGGAGTCGGAGCGGAACTATGGGGTTCTGGAGTAAACCGGTGACAGAAGCAGAGTTGGATGGAATGTTGGAGGTCGTCGGAAAGGTGGGGTGTATGATTCTAAGGTTGAGGTTTGGGTTAAAGTCGGGTGTCCCCTAACATCCATCCCCCCCTTCAGTAGGTGACGTCCCAGCACGAAAGGAAACTGTTCGAATTTGGCCATCCTGATGTGCTTAGGAGCTCCAGGGTACTTCTTGTGGAATTCCACAACTAATTTAGGGGCATGTATGTTTTCCCGAGGCTCCCAGGTGTTATGTTCGATTCCGAAGTCTTGCCATCCAACAAGGTATCAGAACCTCCTGTTTATAACTCTGCTGTCGAGGATTTCCTCAATGACCCATTCCTCTTCTCCATCAATGATTTCCGGAAGTGGAGGAGTCGGAATGTGTCTTCCAGGGATTGGGTCTATTGGGGCTGGAGTCAGTTTGACTACGTTAAAAACCGGATGGAGTTGTTTCATGGACAAGGGAAGTTGAAGTCGGTAAGCACTGTTGCCGACTCGTTCTTCAATCGGAAAGGGGCCCAGGTGCCAATGGGACAATTTCCTGGATGGTCTTGTTGTTTGTATGTCGCTGGCATCCAGGTATACTTTGTCTCCCGGTTTGTATTCCAGTGCCAAAGTCCTTTTCTGATTATAATATCTTGCCATGTCATCTTTAGACTTGACCAGTGCTGCTTTCACTTTGTCTAGGGTGTTCCACATTCGTTCCATGAATTCATTAACAGACTCCATTTGGGATTCCGGTTGGCTCAGTTCAAAACCCATTCGGGGGATTCGTCCAGAGTCTAGGAGGAAAGGTGGGTGCTGTGTGGCAGAGTGGACATGATTATTGTACTAGAATTCCGCAAGGGGAAGGAGTTCAGCCCAATTGGTTTGTCGCTGGTTTGTAAAGAGTTGGAGATACTGTTCCAGTTCCTGATTTACTTGTTCTGTCTGGCCGTCTCCTTGCGGATGATAGGCAGTAGTGGCTGCTAACTTAATTCCGAGGATCCGGTAGAGCTTGTGCGTGAATTCCGCTACGAACTGTGGTCCTCTGTCTGATACCACTCTCCAGGGTAGTCCATGATGTTTCCAGACATGTTGGATATAAAGGCGAGCAGTTCTGGACGCGGAGGTGGTAGTAAGGGTTGGTGCAAAATGAGCTCGTTTGGTGACCAAATCAACTACTACCATCACCAAGTCGTATCCTAAAGACTCTAGAAGTTCCACTATGAAGTCCACACTAATTGTGTCCCATGGAGTGTTTGGAATCGGAAGGGGATGGAGTTCACCGACTGGGTGGCGTCTTTGAGCCTTAGTCCAAAGACACAGGTCACAGGTTGAGGCATATTTTCCGATATATCAGGACATCTGTGGCCACCAATAGTTTTGGGATACGAGCTCGAGGGTCTTCCATCTTCCCAGATGCCCAGCGATTAGGGTGTCATGGCAGAGGGATACAATCCGTCTTCGCAAGTCAAACATGTCCAGAATGTAGATTTTTCCTTGGAAGGAGAGGATGTCGTTGTCATGAGACCATTCCACCGATTGGACAGATTGCGTGTGAGTGGTTTTCAACTCCTTTACCACTTTAGCTATGGCCTCTTCTTTTGCACCTTCACGGGTACCTTTCCAGATGTCTTTCAAGATGTCTCGTTCTTCTCCTATGACTTCCAGTCCTTCTAAGGCCTGAATCGTGAAAAAGCCTGGAGTTAGGAGTGTGATGTTGTCATTGTCACCGGTTCCGGTTCCGTGATCCGCTTGTCTGGACAAGGCATCCGGTTTTCCCATGCTCTTGCCTGGTCTGTGGTGCATGAGGAAATCAAACCGGGCTAGGAACAACAACCAACAGGCTTGTCTCTGATTGAGCTTTTTGGCTGTCATGAAGTATTCCAAGTTCTTGTGATCAGTCCAGATCTCGCACTTGTGTTCTGCTCCTTCAAAGAAGTGTCTCCACTCTTCTAGAGCTCGGATGATCACTAGCATCTCTTTGTCGTGGATCTCATAGTTCCGTTCGACCGGAGATAAGGATTTAGACAGGAACGCGACTGGGTGCCATTTCTTATCATCAAGGGATTGTTGGGAGAGTACGGCTCCGGTTGCAAAATTGGAACTGTCTGCTTCGATGCGGAATGGCCTGGAGTTGTCCGGAGAGGCTAGAATCAGGGTTGAAGTGATCAGGTTCTTGAGAGAATCGAACGCCAACTGCTCTTCCGTATTCCATCTCCATTTAATGTCACTTTTGGTGAGATCAAACAAGGGACGGGTGTGATGAGAAAAGTCTTGGATGAACCTTTGGTAAAAGTTGGTGAAGCCTAGAAATGACTGGACTTCCTTTTTGTTCGTCGGAATTGGCCATTCCGCTACTCCAGCAACTTTTACAGGGTCCATCTCGATGGAGTTATGAGATATTATGACTCCGAGGTATTCCACCTTGGTTTGTTTGAATTCACACTTGTCCGGTTTTAGGAAGAGTTTATGCTTCCGTAAAAGTTCCAGTACTCTCCGAGTTATGGACCTGTGTTCCTCTAGTGTCTCCGTGAATATCAGGATATTGTCAAGGTAGACCACTACAACCCCTTCCATTATGAGCTTGTGGAAGATGTCATTCATCATTGTTTGGAAAGTAGCCAGACTGTTGGTGAGGCCGAAGAACATAACCAGGGGTTCAAATAATCCCCAGTTAGTTCGGAAAGCTGCTTTCCACTCGTCCCCTTCCTTCATTCGGACATTGTTAAAACCCCATCGGACGTCCAACTTAGTGAAGTATTTAGCGCCCCGGAGTTGGGTAATCAGTTCCGAAATGAGGGGAAGTGGGTACTTGTTTTTGATGGTGATCGCGTTGAGGGCTGGATAGTCCTGAACAAGCCGAAGACTTCCATCTTTCTTTTTGATAAAGAAAACTGGAGATGCCATCGGAGATTTGGAAGGTCGGATGCATCCAGAGTTTAAATTCTCCTGGAGGAACACATCGAGTTCCTTTTGTTCCATCGGAGCTAGAGGATAGACCTTGCAGCCTGATGGTTTTTCTCCCGGAATGAGTTCTACTGCGTGGTCCCAAGGTTTTGGATCAGGTAGGATTGTTGGAATTCCGGATCTTGTGCGAGCATGCACAATGGTGCCACTCGGATTTCCATATTTGGTTATCTTATTGTTTTCTTGTAGTCTCTCGTTATCTCATTGGGTATATAAATTAGGTAGATTATGTTGTAACGACTCATCTGTTTGCCTCACGAGCTCACCGAGACAAACTGGAAATCTTACCTTGCTTGATGTGCTAATCTCGTCGTCGACTAAAGCTTATTAATTTGATTTCAACACAAACAGATCCTACCCAGCTATGTGGGGCAGTAGACAATTCACTAGCAGCTGGGGCCTTGCCGAGGCCATCTTGATGTCGCATTGTGCACTGTTCTCGCACTGATTTGCTGACTCATCCAAAGCCGCCTGTCAAAGCGCAGAAGAAAAAGCCGCTCGTTATCATCATGCAATGTGAGTGCATTATTGGAAGCCCTTGTGTAACCAGGGTGGAAGAAGACCGCATCGTCTTTAAACTTGCAGAAGGAGACTGCACAGTCTTTAAACCTGCAGAAGGAAGCCGCTATCAGTGATTGGCGCAGAAGAATGTTAGTCACCATTGATGATTGGTGCATGGAAGTCCTTCCGGCTGGAGCCTGGGGGCAGAAGACCTGGATGCTGTCCTGGAGAGGTGGGTCAGTCAAAAATACACCTAGTCATCGTTGCTCATCATCACTGCCCGCTGGGGGGCCGAACCCCCATATTGTCGTCGTTGTTCTTGTGTGCTGTAGTTGAATAACAGCTGAACCGTTGTTGTTGCCACCAGGGCCAAATCCAGATTGTCGAATCGTTATTGCTGTCACCACCGCCGTTGTTCTTTTTATTCACTGGAGTTGACTCGCTGTCACTGCTGCCTTCGCTGTCGCTCCTTATCTCATTCCCTTGCCCTTTACCCACCATTGAACCCAAAGCTTGTTGCTGCTCCCCCCGTTTTTTATTTATTTATGATCATTTTCCCACGATACCCGTTGTCGCCCATCGCCCACTGCTCACTGTTTTCAATTGAAATCCCCAAAGAATCTTTCATGTCGCCTAAAATTTGCTTGTCGTAGCTTTTAAGCATGGACCATCATCTGGATGTTGGAGACCTGGAATTTTATTGGTTTGAGGGAGTGTTTTCATTTCTTTTCAAGTTGGAGCTGGAGATTATTTTTGGATATGTTTTATTTTGTTTTTATTTTGGACCCTTCTTGGTTTCAGGGAGTGCATTTTGCACATTGTTTTGCTCGAGGGAGTGTGTTGGAATTCCGGATCTTGTGCGAGCATGCACAATGGTGCCACTCGGATTTCCATATTCGGTTATCTTATTGTTTTCTTGTAGTCTCTCATTATCTCATTGGGTATATAAATTAGGTAGATTATGTTGTAACGACTCATCCATTTGCCTCACGAGCTCACCGAGACAAACTGGAAATCTTACCTTGCTTGATGTCCTAATCTCGTCGTCGACTAAAGCTTATTAATTTGATTTCAACAAGGATATCAAAAGATTCTTTGGCGAAAACACTATCGAATTCCCAGAGATAATCTGGAACTCCTTCTTTTGTTTTGGATTGTGTGTTGCGCTGGAAAGCTTCTGCAAGACATTGGGAGATGGTGGAGGTGGCTCGGATATCTGCCTGCGGTGGTAGTAGGCCGGTGGCAAATATTCTGTCGCCATCCTCAAATTCAGGGTTTGGGCTACTTTCCTCCTCATCATCCTCATCACAATCCTCTACATGAGCCGGAAGTGGGCCGGTCAAACATTTTTCAATTCAGTGTATTTCCACCTTTTGAATTCTTCATTCTTCTCGGATTTCATTCCTGCATTCCGAACAACAACGGGGTGGACAACGGGACATTTTTACTTCTCCGGTTGCCCAGTCGATCTCCGGGTTGTGCATCTTAAGCCAGGAATGTCCGAGAATCAAGGTTTGTTTTCCTAATCCAGTGACCGCAAACAAGGATCTCTCAGAATGTCCTTTATACCTGAGTATCAGATCAACCACTTCCATGATCGATCCGGCTTTGTTCGGAGTACCGTCAACGTTAAATACCGGAATCGGATTTGACAGGGACTTTGTTGTGAGCCTGTTAGTTTTGACATAGTCTCTGTCGATAAACCTTCCGTCGGCTCCGGAGTCTATTAAGGACAGAAAGGAGTTTACTTCTCTGGTGTTGGTTGTCTCAATGCTGACTTTGAGTTCCAGTGATTTAGAGTCAGCATCAAGGGAGCCAATAGTGAACTTTTTCAGGAGGGTTCTTTCCCATCGGGGTCGGAACACTCGGATTTTTTTTCAGAATTTCTGATGTTTGTACGACTTGAATGTTTTCAACCGTCTCATCTATTTCATCAATGCTATCTACATGTAAAACAGAGAACCTGTTGGTTGTTGACAGCGATGTTTTGGCAAAAATCCTTTAAATCTTCGGTCTGACTTTTGTGTACAGTGTTCTCTGAAGGTTCCATCGGTTCTGGATCAGGTACCTTGTCGTATTCAGCCAGCCGGAACTCCAAGAGAGTATGGAGTTCGTCAATGGACATTGTTTGGACGTCGAAACATTTTTTGCAATGTCTCCTGATGTGTCTGACACCTCCGCACCGGAAGCATGACAGTGGTACAGAACCTGCTTTTCGGGCCACATCAATGTCCATAGGTACCGGGTTTCCCAGAGTTGGTACGAGGTGTGTGTTCCTTTGTGGCGGAATCAACGGATTGAACCGGAGTGTGGTGGTACTGGTTGGTCGAGAAGTGGTTGCTGCCGGACTTTTGTAAGCTGACTGGAAGGCCTCGTTAGTGGCTCAGTTTTATCTACTGTCCGTGCCATTCTGTACCATCCCATTGGATCCGTATTGGATGGTCTTCCGGAAGCCATTGTAGCAATGGAGTTCTGAATCTGGGCATTCAGGCCTCTTTAGAATTTTACTACAATAGTTTTCGGATCGGTGTATCCAGAATCCATGATTAGGTCTTGGAATTTGTCCACATATTCTTCCCAGGACCGGGTTTTATGGAAATATCCAGTCGATTCTAGTTGGTTGATGGCAATTGAGTCCGCATTTGTGGGACAGAACTCCTTTTTGAAGTCGTCTTGGAAATTGGACCAATCCAGGAACCATGTTGACTCAGGGTTGTCCGTTTCCCATCGGAAAACCCTAGCTGCCCACTTTGATGCTCTTCCGGATTTCATGTAGGACATGGCCCAGATAATTTTTGTTTGCTCATCCAAGAATTTGTTGGAACAGAGCCGGATGTATGTTTGGCAGGAGTGAAGGAATGCTGTTCCTTTGGATCGTTCTCCATCAAACTCCGTTGGGAATGCCGGCCTTGCAGAGCGCGTCCGGGGTATGTTTTCGGTTTGAGGGGGAACCTCTTGTTGTGGTACAGGTGATTGTACATTTGGAACGAGTCGATGGATTGTCTCCATGATTTGGTCAAATCTGTTTTGGTATTCAATGTCCCGAGCTCGCAATAGGACAACTTCTCTTTCCAGCTGGGCGGTGGGTTCATTGTCCATGGCTGATAAGAAGGAGCCGCTCGGAGATGCATGCTGTGAGGACAAGGAGGGAGCCACGGTCTGGGAGTGTACGGAGTCTGATTGGCCCGAAAATCGGGGGCTGTAAATCAGACTATTGTTCCACTGTGCGGACTGGACTTGGTCCGTTAAAGGGTGATCCTTTCCTAATGTTAGGGCAACTGCGATGCTGACTTAGTCAAGCTAGCAGGGGATCCAAAGTTAATAATATTTCAGAAAAGATATCTACAAGTGACTTACCTAGCAGGGGATCCAAAGAGGAAAGGATGGGGATCCCTGCTAGGCTGGGGGTATTTAAGTACTAATATGGACATAACGGAGATATAAAATAAATAAAGGAATGATACGATAATAATTAATTAATTAAATAAGAAGTGGTGTGATGTGAAAAATAGAAATAAAAGACGGAGTGGAACTACAGGGTTCCAGAGTAAACCGGTGACAGAAGCGGAGTTGGACGGAATGTCAGAGGTCGTCGGAAAGGCAGGGTGTATGATTCTAAGGTTGAGGTTTGGGTTAAAGTTGGGTGTCCCCTAACAGTGGACTCCGGTGGATTTTACCGGACTCCACTGGACTTCAGCAGACTGGACTCACAAATTTGGCCCATGTCACACTGAAAAATCCTAGACTGGAGTCCAGTGGAGTCCGGTGGAGTCCAGTGAAGTCCACTGGATTCCAGCAGAGTATGTGGGGGAGTGTACAGTCCTTGACTTCTGCTACCTTGTTTGACGGGCTGATTTTGATGAAGATATGCTTGCCACCATCAATAAGGCTCTTGGGCGCTATCATTTGGAAAGAGAATACTTCCAAACTTTGGGGGTCCGCCCTGAAGGCTTTGCACTCCCACATCAACACTCGCTTTTGCATTACCACTGCAATATCAAGGATTTTGGGGCTCCAAATGGCCTTTGTTCATCAATTATGGAATCACAACATATTACCGCAGTGAAAAAGCCATGGCGATGCTCTAGTCAGTACCATGCACTTGGTCAAATGCTAATGACAAATCAACACCTTGACAAACTGGTTGCATCCTGTGCTGACTTTATAGCAAGCATCAGCAAAACCCCAGCCGTCTGGCTCGTCTGGCGCCAGACATGCCAGACGCTGCCAGACTTCCATATTTGGTGTGGCAACATAATGATGGTCGCGATGCCATAATATTTTTATGCCCCAGGATTTGGTTCTGACTTCAGAAAATTTCCTGGTGACAACAACAGTTTCTGGTACAGACTGCCACAACACATCATAAATCTGTCAGTTCACCACGTTTTGGTCAGGTATGTGGTCAAATGATTGTATTAGGCTAGGTATTACAATAAAGTATAACAACCAGTATTATGGTGGTAGAATGTGCTGCCTCATGCAAACAGTGCTAAGCATTGGAGCTGCAGAAAGAAGAGGGTGCAGTGGAGTCAGCATTGGGGAACTGCACTGCCACGCACCAGGGTGCTCTTGTAATTGGGCTTGCATGAAGGTATGGGCACAGCAAGGCTGGTGGTGGGTGGGGTTTGCGCTGCCTCATTCCCAGCGTTACGGTGCAAATGAGCTCACAGAGGGGGTTTCAATGATGGTGATAGCTCCAGGACCCTCCTGGCTGCCGTCCTCATCACACTCGCTGTTGGATTCATAGATGAGGGCCAGGGCATCGTTGTCGCCACTGGCAAGAAGGTGGAGCCTTGGGACACAGCTCTGGATAAGTAGCGCTGGAGGAGCTGGTGTAGGACTGACAGAAGAAATTTGACCTCACCGTTGCAACTACTGCCCTTGCTGTTAACCCCACCCGTGTACCTGTCTTCCCAATATACACCCAACCTTCCATGACTTTTATCCCAACTTACTTTGTCCTCCATTCAACTGCCAGACCTCATGCCGGCGAGGGTCTGGGTGCGTTTCAGGGTGAATTTGAAACCCACATCCCTGGAAGAGAGGAGGGGTTTAGCTAAAGTGCTACTATGAAGAAAATACAGGTCAGCAAGGCTCCGGGTACAATGAGGATGGCGACAATGATCTTACCGCCTCGTTCTGGATGCTGCAGTGTGAATGAACTCACAAGAGGGGTTTGGAAGATGGGGCCAGCCCTACCGCCCCCACCCCTCTCTTTTCCCCCTCCTCATTCTCTCTGTTGGGTTCATCAACGGGGCCACTTTTCCACTACCATGCCAGTCCTTGGCTCAGGCTCACCTGCGGTGCTGGTTGCTCATTTCATGCCACATGCAGTGCACTGTGAGGGTATGGAGTGAGGAAACGAAGAAGAGGTGACAACAGTGTACCTCACTGGTTAGGCAGACCTTTGCTGTTGGTTCCTTGGTTAATTCTGTTCCATCGTCCTGGATGTGGTCACCGCCGTCACCCCCATTGTGGTGTGTCATGGTCACCATTACTGTCATGGTGGTGGTGGCAGGGGCCGGTCATGTTGCAGGAACGGTAGACTGTTGATCTGAGGTCAACTACGGCGGCTGGTGGTAAGTGATGATGGTAAGATATAAAGAGACCCAGGCGGAATGTTGAACATTAATCAACAAAGTCACGTGTATTGGAATTTGAACGAACTTGACAAAAATTTGAGTTCTTGCATTTTCTGGAGGGAAGCAATTTATGGTGAAACTGAGCAATAAAATTGACTGTCTGACAGAAGGTAAATTCTGAACATTTATAATGTAATTATGGCTATATGGGAGGATGAGCATTTCTGAGAGCTAAACCTGCCAGACATGCCAGACATGCCAGACGTGCCAGATGGATGGACTTTTGCTGATGAGAGGGATGTTGCCCCCTGACCGACCGCCTCCACTTTGTGACCACCTTCATGAACTTGTTTACATGCAGGACAATCCAAAACAGGATGACGATGGTGGACCATCAAATGAAGAAAAGGTTCTAAGTCATGTTCACCTAGCTAGAACTTGTGGTAAGCCATGTCAACCTCAATGTTGCACTTAATATTGACAATAATTTAATAGAACACAGTTATCCTCGCGAGCTCAATGCTCTTGCTGTACATGTAAGCCAACCCAACCTCCCAAACCTCCTCCACTATTTTCTTCATGATCAATTGCCAACTCTCAATCCAACCCACATCAACATTGCTTCTCCCATTTATGTCTACCACTTAGCTGTTGCCCATTTTTATGCCCCAAGTGATCCATCAGGTCTTCGAGGCATGCATCACGAGCACATTCGGTCAATGCCTATGTGGCGAGACACTGGCCCTCGTCAAGACTGCGCATTTGTCTCCGAGGATGACACAAAGCTGGGTTTCCAAGGAATGAGCATTGTTCGTATCCGGCTCTTCATGTCCTTTGAACATGATGGTGTCGAGTATCCATGCGCGCTTGTTGAGTGGTTTAAGAAGATAGGAAGGTTGCCTGACAAAGAGACAGGAATGTGGGTGGTGAAGCCAGAGATGCATGGTCGGAAACAGCTGGTTACTGTTGTCCATCTTCACACTTTGCTTAGGGGTGCACATCTTATTCTGGTCTATGGACATCAGTATTTACCAATTGGATTCTCGCATACCTGGTCTCTCGATGCATTTGAAGCTTTCCATGTAAATAAGTACACAGACCATCATGCAAATGAGATCTCTTTTTAACATTATGAGCTTGGTTTTCTGTATACTAGTATAGTATCTGGCATACTACAATGTGAATACTTCATATGGCAGACCCTACATTAATAATAACATTATGGTGGAATATAAAACTTATGACAGAAATGAGGTTTCTGGCACTACTGGCAATATTGTTCCAGATGAGACAGCATCACCAGCTGTGCCAGTCACTGCCAGCCGGCTGTGATCTTCCTGATGATGTGTTGTGACTCAAACAAAAATCTACATATGAACCTCCAACCCACTTTGAATCCAAGCCTCATCATCATGTCCAATGGCTCCTTTCTCTATTAAAATATCCTAGATACAACTTAATTTTCAAAAATACCCACCTCACCACATCATAGCCTATGACATAGGTTCATCCACTGCCATTCATGACACTGAACAGCATACTTTGCCACCAAAAAGTAGAAGGAAGGCTCCATGGCTCGTCGGCTTTCAGCATTGTTTAAAACTGAATCTACAAAACATTCAGCCAATCGAGCATTTAGGGCCTTGGGTATAAGGCCTTTGATCGGGCATTTGAGTCCCAAAGCAAGCGGATTTCTCGAGGCATGCTAGATCACATGATCACACGCGACAGTGGATGAGCCTGGGGGCGTGGTAAAAACAGGACTACACCAGAACTTGGTTCTATCACACTACTAGCCTCCTCAACCTCTTGGGCTTACTGTACGTGGCTGATGCTATCATATTTAACCTTTAACATGGTGCGCTAGGATTATGGACCTGACTATAATTATATTTGCGAATCTTTCGAAACTGTACACTATTTCTGCTCCATCCCAACTTGATCAGTCCATGTTTCTGGTATAGAGCGGATGTGTCATTTACCTTGCCGATTTGTATGATTCTGCCTACGGCGTAATTGATTTTCTCCCGCCGCACGACACACATCCACCTTTCTGGCTTGGTATACCCTCTCATCGCCGCCAACTCTTGTTGTAATTCTGCTGGTAATGATGGAATCTCTAGTTCTCCCTGCCTTGCAATAGAAGGGGAGGATTGCGCCTCCAAAAGGATTGTCAGCACGGGAGCGCAGGATTTCAAGAGGTATATCATAGCATCGCACCTTTCTCAGAGGCGGGGCTGAAATTGTTTCAGAAGTTATCTTGGATATTGGCATTGCTGATGGTCGTCGTTGTAGGATGGGAAGAAGACGTCCTTGTGCCCTCACCCCTTGTAGAACTCACATTTATCATAGTGAGGTAGTGGCTCTGACATGAGGCCACCGGGCCACGCCATTGTAATGCTGCTTTGACACCCTTTCAACTTCATCACAAAGAACACGTTACATACAGTCTGTAAGTCTACTTTTGTTATCTTCTGGATGCCCTTTAACGGCCGGAAGTCCAAGCACCTGCGGTAGACCGGTGCATTGTGTGGGCCATCTAAATGCCCCAAAATGGATATTGGAATTTCATGCCACAACTTCGAGGCCACCACGATATATAAGATCATGTCTCACTCGACTGTAGAATCCATCAGCCATTTCATTTACACTCTAATAATATAACGTCAACGCTCTTTCCTTCATCTCCATACCTCTCGTCACCTCTTATCTATCTATAACATGAACTTTACATTCCGCCGGCTTGATGCCATGGATGCTCAGCGATTTGACCCCTCCAAAAAATCTCGTGTGAGTCTCAGAGACGATCTTCGTTCTTCCCTTCTAACGTTATTTCCCCCAGAATCCTTCCAACCTTGTTATTTCTATCGTAGCTCCCAGTGTGCATGGCGAGGAATCTGGCATTCCACAGATCACAGTTATTGCTCCTGAATTTTCAGCATTGGACGAAACTTGGATTGCGAACCAATTCAGCTCTGCTACTGACGATTCCCCGTCATCCGCTACTGTCATCGAGGCCACTATCTTCAATTACACAAGCCACACTCAGTTGACCGATGTATTCGAAAATGATGGATACACAACAACGCGTACCATCATTCGCCCTGCCTCTCCTCGATCACCCCTCCGATCGCTTTTTTCCGGACCTTCAATTCCCGTTTCTGGAGCTACCTCACGTTCTACTAGCTCGCCTCTCTGCGACAGGTTTGCGAATCTCAATAGCATTTGTGGAACAGATGCGTTTGAAGGACTAGATTTAATTCTGCGACAGCACGAGAATGATCTTTCAGGCGTTACTGAGGAACTACAAGTGAAGGATGGATATACAACAATGCCTACCATCATTCACCCTGCCTCTTCTCGACCACCCATCCGATCGCTTTTTTCCAGACCTTCAAGTCCCGTTTCTGGAGCCACCTCACGTGCTAGCTCGCCTCTCTGTGACGGGTTCAAGTTTGCGAATCTCAATTGCATTTGTAGAACGGATGCGTTTGAAGGACTAGATTTCATTGAGCCACAGCGCGAGAATGATCCTGCGGATGCGTTTGAAAAAAGACTAGATTTCATTGTGCAGCAGCGCGAGAATAATCTTGCAGGTGCTACTAATGAAATACAAGTGAAAGTCACTGAGAATCAGGTCGTATCTTACGAGGAGAGACGGAGGGATTCCATTCAAGCCATCCTTTACGAGCAGCCGCCTATTGTCTCCTGTGTGGGGTATCTTTATTGACTCTCTGGTAGCACTCTCCGTCAATACTCATTCAATCTCCTGGCATATTCTCTACCTTAGTACTTGTATTCCACATAATTCTGGCTGTCTCAAATTCCACCAACCGCAAAGGTTCATCCAAGAAGTATATAGATACAATTAATAATATTCATGATCATTTGTAGCCATTCACTTGCATTGTTGGCTTCCTTACCCAGTCTCAATAGAATATATATATCTGCCACTAGCGATCATAGCTATCGCTCTACATACGGAAATGTGTGTTCTGTAAGAACCGTAAAGTTGTAGCATGAAGCTTAAAAGGTCCCACGTGTGACGTGGCCAGAGTCAAAGCCACCAGACTTCGTTTGCGCTTCCCAAAAGATTGTTGGACTCTTAGAAGACGTTCAGCTGAATGCCAGACTATAGTGGGTCAGTATTTGTAAATTTCTGGTATGAGTAAAGGAAAAATAAATAATGAAAAGAACGCTCAAACAAGCGTCCAGGTACCTCCTGTCCGTGAAAGGGACAACTTCCATAAATCATTCCAGAAAATATGTATCCAAAGCCCAGATATCAAAGGCCAGTGCAGTAGATACAAGAAGCCAGTAGATTTTTCTTTTTTTTTGGTGGGGACCAGTGCCAAACCAGCCCAGTATGCCACATGAGTTGAATCCCGCAGGTCTCAAGAGCCATTTGAGAAAGCGCTGGCACTTACTTTGGGTGAGGTGTCAACTCTTTTTCTTGAAAACTCGGAGAAGAGCTTACCCCTCCGTCAAGGTTTTACTGTTGGGTTCTAAATCCTGGTGGATAATTCAAGTTGTTCCTATGAAGATAAGCGATCCCATCTACCTGGAGCATCATGTGAAACTGTGGATCAAATTTTAAACTGAATGTTGCCAAGCAGTGATAATCCAATGTTGTCTTTCCTATCAGACCGGCTGCCAGAAGGTCACCACAGAACTTGCACAGAAAAACAATAACCCAGATTCAGAAGAATCTGAGAATAGTTTTTACATTGAACTTGAGATTGAGAACAAGTACGACTCGAAATGATGCCTTTGGGACCACGGTGTCATGGGTTGTGATTTTTGCGTAAATTCAAAAGACAGCAGAATGAAAAAATAAACTCAAAAATGGTAGCTATTGTTAGCTATTGTTAGAACGACCCCTTGATGCCTACAGAAAGCGCATGATTTTTTTCGGTTCCGTATGACCTTATGGCTGTGCAAGTTGACAATTGACCAAGTCATCTACTGCGCATACTGTGCGCAGCAAATTCCTCTGCGCTAATGCTCTTTGTCCCTCTCATAGTTTAACTCGATCATTTCTGATCATGATTATCGTCGATACCTCGGAGTCAGACGCAGCGTCCACCCACACCCTCGTTTCTTGCGAGAGCTCAAAAATTCCTCGACTCCTCCCCCATTTCACCTATGCCTCTCTCGGATTTTCCATCCTACCCTTCATGTTTGCTCTTATCAACGTCTCATTATCACCATTGCACTCAATCCCGACAATCATAGCCTATGTTCTCAGCACACCCTTCCATGTAGCTACCATTCTCGTAGCCTGGCAGCATGCCCGACAGCTCGACCCTACACTTCCTTTCGAACCATCATCATGGTGGAGCATTGGATATACATGTTTCCTTGTCGTAGTGTGGTTATATTCCACTGCATCCTGCGCCGTCGGTTCGAGAATATTCCACCGGCTCGATTGCACTACCAAATGCATCATGGATCCTGTTCTAATCACCTTCGTTGTGTCTGCCATCCTCGCAGGATTTGAGGTCTTCATCATGTCTGCGATAGCTATCTTGTGTTATCGCAATAGACCCAAAGAGGTCGTACCACCGTCTCCTATCCCTATACCAATGATTTCCAGGCCAAAGGTCGTGTCTGCATAAGTTAAATAATGTTGGGTAACAATTTACGAAATGGTGTGTACTAAAATCAATCACACTTTGCTTCAATAAGTCTTATAAAGGTTTTTTTTAAACAGGTTTCGCGATATCCTTGTAGTCAAAACCACGTTGAACAAAGCATCATAGATTAATTTTATATTTATTCCCTAGAACTAGTGTCCTTCTGGCCTTGTGTTAGACTCGGGGATGCATCTGACAGGACGGACAGAGAGGGTTTGGGGGGAGGGGGACGAAGGGAGGAAGGGAGGAACTCTTGGAACCTTGTCTATAGAGTTCGTGTACTGCAATAGTTCATTTGTATTTCTGCTACTTGAAAAGACCACTATATGAAGGAAAACATGAGTTTGTGTTGGTACACATCCTAACACCAACGCATCTTGACTTCTTGAGTACAAGGCTCGCTCATTTTCTAGGAGTAGTCGTCGTCAGTCTCATAGCAATAAGACAGGAAAGCGAGATTGAAAACGCTGAAAGGATGGCATCAGGTTAATAAAGCATAAAGAAGTAAATGGCAGAGGTTACCAAATTAAAAAAAGAAAAATTAAGAATCCTAGCCTAGAACAAAAGGCTTCAAGGTATGTATACAGGATCTACAGATATAGGTAAAGTACTTAGCGTCATAATTCGCGTCATAATTCGGAACCTCGAACGGTGACATCAAATATCGTCGTAAACTGCAGAAACAAACAAGATCAACTTCCCCGGCCCCGTCCTCTTGCACCACGGATGGGACCACCCCGTCCACGGCCTGTGGATGGATAATGGTAAGCGTACAAAACGGTAGTTGAAGACAATTGGCAATCTTACCACCTCTCATAGGTCCACGACCTGGAGAGAAACACGGCTATTATGAATACTTTGCGAATATGATGGGGATAATGAGACTTTACCGCCGGTATGCGTTCCTCTTGAACTTCGTCCTACATCCCGAGCCCTATTTTGTTCCTCTTTCACAACGTCAAGCAGGGTGTCCGGAACACGCAGGTACTTTATCTAAAAATAACAAAAATAGGATTGGAAAAACGTCTCAAGATAAGTTAAGCGCTAACTGCAACGTACCGTGCTGCCTCGAATGTAACACTCTTTCAATTTCCAGAACCGATCTCCATCTGGATTTGTCTGATATACTTCTCGCAGTGTTATGTTCATAAAATTATCGCAGTTCACTAGATGCCCATTCAGGGTTTCGCCGTTTTTGAGTTCCACCAACTATAAGATAATCGCAATCCATTAGTGTGTCTATTGACTATGGAAACGACTGACTCACCATGGGCTTGTTTTGTGCAGCATTGAGAAGGGATAGTGGAAGCTAAGACTATGTTAGATATAAGAATAGCTGAATGGGTATTGTACTCACCATCGTCGACGTGAAAACGGAAAGACAGCTGTTTTCAATCCCCGCTCGGCCTCCGTAAAAACAACATCACATCAAAATTTTGAAGCCACTGCAACCTCCAACATGGCTCATCAAGGTCGACTCCCGGCGAGCTTCACCAGTCTTTATCGCTTATTCCTTCGCACGGCTTCTGCTGCTGTGCTACACCATAGACCAGCACGCACGAACCTCATAACGCGCTGGAGACCCAATTTCGACGCTGCAGCGAAGGTAATCAAAGAACTTGAGCACAGCGCACAGAGCAATTCCTCTAGCTGGAGACAGGAGAGGACTGACTGGTTGATGATATGGAATGAACGCAGTTAGTCCGTTTATTTTATTGTAGTGGCATGGGCAATTCCACCTTACTCTGACTGTAGTTGATCGTACACTTGCGCTTCTATATACATCTTGCCACTCGCGGGGTTTACCTCACCAGCTTGTTCGAAACCTAGCTTTTCTACGGGGCTCTGAAAGGCAAAGGATTCGGTCGATGCAAGTGAAACGTAAAGTTTGGGACCCCCGGAATAAAGCCTTGCTGACAGGATCACAGCCTGTGAAGGTTAAGAATGTCAATGCAGCAGAAAAAAAGCAGAAGGAAGCACAGTTTGAGTTCAATGCTGATGGAGCTTTGAGTGAGGTCATTCGGATGGCTGAAGGCTACGGTAATTTGACTCTGGGTCGCGAGTCAACGGTTGCCGTCGACTCACGGAAATCCTGATATCGCCTTCTATCTTGCGGGTCCTCCGTTTTTGCAGGAAACTCTCGCAAACTACATCTCCTTCGCTTATTCGCCACACGGAGATATCCCCCAAGTCCACCCGACCATCTATTAACACAATGTCCATAGAGGATCCATTTAGATCGCTATTATTTTTGGACAGCGCGTGTTAGAACTATGGTCCGGATGTCCCCTCGGATTACACTTATTTCCCTGGTGACTTTGGTCCTTAGAAAGGATCTATTCAACGCGCCTGTGTTTTATTTCTCATAGCAAGACGTCTTTTGGATTGTATTTATCTAATAGTCTGTTTCGTGCAAGATTCTGAGCAAGAATAAAAGGTTCCGATCCCATGTCACGGCGTTTCCCGGTCGTGGTAGCCTGCGTTCCGGCCTCGTGTTCCGCAACCTCCGTGAAAGAACAATTCACAACAGCCTCGAAGCCAGTTAAGACTCTTCACAGATGCTCTCACTGGCATCCCAGTGATAATCCCTTGTCAGGTACTGGCTTAACCAGGGTAAGTTCCTCCCATCGACAGAGCCTGGGGAAACAACTTGTTCGACTTTGGCTGATGTTCAAACCGTCAGATTCGGGATTCCAAGCGCTAATGACATGGCTGCATCTGAACCCTCGCCGGTATCCGATGAGTCAAGTTCTGAAGGGTATGGCCTATATAAACGACCCGATTAGAGTCACTAACGCTAATTTTTCCCTGTAGGCCGCACCTTCGTGAGCTTGTAAATGAAACGATCAATCACGATCAACCAACAGCAATGTCCCCACGATCAGCTTTACTTGCACATACACACACCTCTCTAGGAGAACACCCAGCGGCAGAACCGGTTAGAACGATTATTGAACCATCACGTACGCGGAGACGCACTTCTGCATCTGAACGACGTCGGAAACGAGAACGGGATCTTGCAAATGCTAGTCCATCCCAACGAGAACTTGTCCGTCTCTTGTTTGATCAAGAACAAGAAGTCTCCGTACTACGAAAACAACTCTATATTGCTAACCAACGAGTGGAATCGGAAGCAAGAAGAGCGGCAGAGCTCGAACAAGAGAATCAGCTGGTCGCTAAACGATATCATGAAATAAATGAAAGCAAGGTCGTTGTCCAGCAAGAGGCTAGCAAGGCCATTCAGGACTCCCGACTCTACCATTTAGAACTCGAGAATGCACAGAAAGAAATTGAGAGGGCGCGAGAAAGCTTGAAACGCATCGAGAGGGAACGAGATGAAGCTGAAGCGGCTGCCGCTCGAGCGAGGACTAAAACCAGGCAACTTCGTCAACAGCAGATGGTCGCTGCTGCACGCGAGGATGGTAGACGACTTGGCTTTGAAGCTGGCTTTGAGCATGCACGTCAGGAACGTCTCGCAACAGGAAGCAGGAGACCCCATAGTTCTGCTTCCAGGCGGAACCCCCCCTCAAGCAGTAGGGATGTTGTCAATTCCCCTCCCAAAGATCCTTCGTATCAACCCTCGATGCGAAGTCATACTTCACAAGAAGAGAATGAGGAAGCCTTGCGAAGTTCAAGTCCCTTGGATGATGACCTTGACACAAGTCCTAAGCCGCTTTCTGACCTCCAAATACCAAATCTGCCGCCCGTAGATCCATCTGTGAACTCACCAACCATATCCGCCAAGCAACCACGTACATCTCCACTTCGTCCTTTCCAGCCTCCTCCAGAATCAACGCACGGATCAGAGCACCATACGCCCAGACTACTTACGCCTTCTAACCCAGTCCAAGAAGCTCCCCTACTACTGGCGGACAGGTCACCTTCTGTCCAATATTATGAGATCGAGATACCACCGCAAGATCTACTTACAAGGGAAGAGATTATGAGAGAATTCAATACCAAGGAAAATCCTAACGACATCGTCAAACAAATGCCTCGAGATACGTGGGTGACAGCCGAGAAACACCACGAGATGAGAGGTTTCCCTCCCGCACCATATCCGGGACCAAATCCACCCCCTCTCCTTCCTACGCCGCAACCCCAGCCCCAGCCCAAGAAGGTTCGACTTGCCAAGTCTCCACTCAAGGTGGTCAGACTCCCGACTCTTGCTAAAACTAGGCAACAGGCGGCATCATGGTACCGTTCCTTCAGCTTTCGGAAGAAAAATAAGCCTGTCATTGATCCCACCGATGAACTTGATACGCCTGTTAAAAATCAAGAAACCACAACGCCTACTTCTGCTGCTACTAACAACAAGGGTAAAGGCCCAGAACCCAGTACCGCATCTACCCAAGCTTCCGACTCAGACTCTCAGTATGGAGCGCCTTCTCAACCCCCACAATCATGGTACAAGAAATCTGCCCCTTCTTCCGTTCGTACTGCAGGTTCCAAACGTCGACCTGCTTCTGGTGTTGAGTCCTCGCCTGGGCTCTCACAGTTTGAACTTCTTTTCACACCACACGTCGGTACATATAGCGTGAGAAGCGGAAAAGAAGGGAAAAAGCCGAAAGAAAAGGATAATTTGAGTGTTATCAATGAAGAGAGGATGAGTCAGGGGAACACACCAACGACTGATCGATTTTTGACGAGTGGGATGGGGGCAAGCTCAAGTAGGATGGCGTCATCAATAGCTTCTACTACTGGCGTGCAACAAAGACCGTCGTACGAGGCGTTAGGCTCAAAGACGGTGAGGATTCCTGCTTCTATCAACTTTGAGGAGCTTGCATTGATTCTCCATGTTCTTTTCAGGCTCCACTTAAACTTCGTCATCCACTGGCTATCGTTGTGCCTAATCCCGACGAACCATTACCGCCTGCTGGTGTTGCTTACTCACAAGCGGGTCCTAGTAATTCGCGGCCACATGACTATTCCTTGGCGCACATGGCGCACAAGGCGTCACGATCATTGGGCAGAAGGACAACTCCCTCCAATGACTCTATCGGAATTGAAGTCGTGCCTCCGGTAAGCTGGAGCTTTGTTTTAATGTTGACCTCCTTCTGACCTTTTTGTTATTATCTGTAGTCTGGTATCGCCCCTGATCCAGTCCCTTCCCCTCCACATAGCGGACAAAACCATCTCAGCCCTTATCATGTCTACCGTCCAACATCTCGTTCAAGTTCACGTATCATTCCAGCGCAATCTATAACCTCTCTAATCAGCTCAGGCGGCAATCATCCAGAACTGCCACCACCCACCGGATTGCGATCTGGTTCTCGCGCAAGTTCTCGACAGTCAGATAACAAAGGATTAGGCCCTACTTTGCCGTCTAGCCCAGTTTCACGGCCACGATCTGCTATGAACGCTACTCCGTTTGGCAATCCTACTTCCAATAAGTCTGTTGAAGATGCGCGATCCTCCCATTCTCGTACACCACGTGCGCGTACGCCCATGATGATGCCACCGCGTGAAACGCAGACGTCTCCCAACCCTCAAAGTGTTCGATCGTCGGCATCTAAGAAGCCTTCTGCAAGGAATTTGAGTACCAGCCAGACCAACCTTGTAGTCGAACAACAACAGCCACACCTACAGCCTTCCACTTCAGCTTCGAATCTCGTTTCGCCACTCCGTCATTCTCCTTCACGTGTATCATTGCGCGAGGCGGGATCGTTCTCCAATGGGTTTGATGATGGCACGTATCTAGATCCTGCGTTTTACCCTGGTGATAAACCTAGCGATCATTTTATTCAACAACCATCGATGGCTAGAGGTGATCATCGGAGTCAGACATCTTTAAATGTGCATTCCAGACCGGTTTCTAGAGGTACTTCTTCGGCTCTTTCTTATGTTTAGGTTTCTTTTATTTTTTTCTTTATTTATTGCCTGGTCTTTAATTATGTAGGATTGCAATGAAAACTAGTTTAGGATATCGATAGGGGCTTGAGGTCGCTTACCTTCTATGAACTTTTGCGTCCGCAATGCTTCCGTCCCTGCTTCCGTTGTTATTCCGAGACGAAATGGTGATCCGCTGTCACACGCTCATTTGCCGAGTTACATGTCACGGTGTACACGGTAAACATGGGTCAACATCGCGTCAACACCGCGTCATGGGGAAACCACTGTGAACATAGTCAGCCTTTTATTGTCTAGTCCAGGGTTGAACCCGACGTCTATTTTACGACTAATGATGAAGATGGCTGATAATCCATTGTCCATCTCTGTCACGACACCCACACCACCTCGGTCGACCTCCCAGTCAGGGAATACGCCAACTCCCAAGACTAACGGAACTCCTGATAGATTACCGCCATCTTACCGATTATTATATAGGGGTGCTCTATCTTTACCTGACTCGCTTCTCTTGCTGGACGGTTTAACTTTTGCTGCACGACTTAATTCTCCTTCAAAGCACAACACTTTCAACCTCCTTCAGAATCCACTCGCGTTAGCATTGGAAAGTATGCGTGGTCGACCAAGTTTACGATTTATGGGAACTGTGTTTCTGCATGACGTGTGGCTGGATGAAAGCGGAGGTGTCGAAATGTATGTAATGTTCAGCTTTCTTATGGGTCATTCAACGAGATCACTGAACAAGTCTACAAGGGATATTCATCCTCACGCGATTTTGACGCGTATATACTTTGAAAATATGTTTTGTTTATTGCCTTTCTCGGCTTCATCATCGTCATCATCATCAAAATCTGTAGTAGCCCAGCGATCAGAAATTGGGATCAAAGTTGCTCTTGGAGATAGCAGTATGTATTCTGATCGTCAAACGTTGGTCCGTGTTTTTGATATGAATGATTTTAGATGGTCCTGAAACCACTGAAATTGTTATTTTCGCACAATTGAATTCGACAGCGGATTGTTCTAACACTATACAGTTGTCTGTAGCCAGACTTGCACAACGACCAACAGCACAGGTTCAGAAGCGTGTTCCTCGGCCTGATGATCCCATTCCGCGGAAACCCCCTGCTTTCTTCCTGCAAGAGCTTAAACGGACTGGCAGTCTGGGTGCAACCGGCGGAGAGTTGAAACGCGTTCCCAGTGGTGATAAGATTGGAGCAGGGGTGGTGAAGAGACAGAAGCTCATGAATGGAACCGGTATTGCAGCTAACTTGGGCAGTGGCGTGCGTCTGGGAGTTGAAGATGATCGAGTGTTCAAGGTGCCTGAAGTGCCGAGAGAGATGAAGGGTAGATCAAAAGGCAAGGAGAAGGAGGATGTATTTGGTGATATTACAGAGGTTGGCCGCGTGAATTCTGTCGAGGGGAGGCATGGAAAGGGAAAGCACAAGTCTAAAGAATTTGATGAAGTGGCTCTTGAAAAGGCTAACAAGAACGTGAGTATTTCGTGCTAATTTCTTGCATGCCACTTAAATGAGTGTTTTAGACTATCAAACGAGCAACGATAGAGTATCTGAGTCGGACCAAGGACCCTACCAATGCCAGTCGATTCATCGATAAGACACATTCTGACTTTAAAGAGCTTTATGGCTTTGTGTACCGAGGAGTTGGATATGCTCTTGTACGTTTTGTTGTACTGATGGTTTAATTTCCAGAGAACTGACCCAATCTTAGCGTGCGAAGATACGGCAATGTGAAATTGATTTGGGAGTTATGAACCGCCTCATTGACATGCATGCGTTGATGTATTTGGGGGGGTCTGGTGGCTCTGCTCAATATTCCCACGAATACGCGTCTATGTATAATGTATAAGAACCCTTGTTACTTCCTTAGTCACTCTTGAGGTCCTCCCCCAACACTGCCTTAATCAAGTCGATAAGGATGAACATCCTCGATAGCCCAGACTTTAGTCATGCTTTAGTACCTATCGACAGTCTAACCAGCTCTCCTAGATCAAGCATCGGATCTACTTCAGTGTTGGAATGGAATTCAAATTCAGGCAGCGAAGGCCTCAGCGTACGCTCTTTAGACAATGAGCACTATATCCACACCAACCCACCTACTTCTCCTATTCCGAGTCTACTCTCACCAAACCCCCCATCTCCAAAGCAAAATATTCCAGGCAATGCCATTGACCTACTATTCGCCAACATCAAATCCACAGCGCCCAAGGTTGAAAGTGCGAGCAACACTATTACTAGCGACGCATTCATTGATGAATACCGCAATCTACTCGGCGCCCTCGAGGGAAGGCTCACACTCCAGGATTCTGTCACCCTGTGGCAAAATCACTCGTATCGCGAGAATGCTGCTGGTATCGATAGGCCAGAAACACCTTCAGTTATAGAACACCATGATAATGCTGTCCAGGACAAACAACACACCAGCACAGCGCCATCGCCCAACCGTTCTGTGGCAACGGGCTCCTCAATGTCCGCTGTAACAGCGACGCCCATTCCCCATGTATCATCTCTGTTCTTGCCCCCTGCACCACCTCAGCCACACGTATACCCAGCACCCCCCTCAGTGGTGTCTGATCGCAGTGAACCAGAGGGTATTTCTATTGCTCAGTACTTCCAGCTCAAAGCTGCCAAAGCGGAGGAGGCTGAGCCACAGCCCCCGGTCGACCGACCACCTCGGCCCATTAGCGCCACTTCGTGCCTAAGCTACGCATCAACTGTGGAATCACCCATACAAGCCCCGGTTGCTCCTCCTCCTCCTCCTCCCAACCGTGGTGTAGAGGCTCCGTTCCTTAACGAAACATGGCGTGACTTTATCCCGAAATTTGATAAAGACCCCAGTCCTGCAACTACTCAGCGTCCGCCTCAACCCCAATGCTCTTTCACTTATCCTGAAACTTCATCGTATCAGGCTTCTGGAGAGCAGCCATACCCTCCACACCTTGTTCGCAGTGTTGATATCTTCAGCCACTTTCTAGACCCTCACCCTTCTTCATCTGGGAAGTCGCAGATGGAAAATAACGGCATCGGTGGTCAGTTCAACCCATTTGCCACTAAAGTCACCTCTCCCTCATCACAAGGCACCGATACTCTGGGAAGTAACTTGAAGAGCCATGGGACGACATGGCCAATCCCGCCTATCATACCTTACCAGTCTGGTACACCATCTCTCAAGCCAATTAAACCGGTTGTACCAAATTGTCCGGGCCTACCAAGCATGCAGAGCCGTCGACCACCATATATGCCTCCCTCTGATTCTTTCTACGGAAAGATTCCGAAATTGACAAATTGTCCTGTTCCTCCCTCATCCCTGCAGACCCCTTACTGGAATTATCAGCCTCCTCCTCCACCCGTCCTTCCCCGCCATATTCCGTGGTCTAATGGGGCAAGGATGAGAGATATTGGACGGGCATCTCCTGCGAGTACAGACTGTGGGCTCCCCCCACCACCAGCTTTATCATCGACTCCCTCTGTAAGCGTTCGTTGGCCGTCTCCTACGCCTTCTGGAAGCCCGATATCTGCATCTGCTATTCCTCCGAGTCCACCCCCGGTAGACTTACAGCCGGCATATTTGTATCATGCCACGGCCACCGGCGAGCCTAATGGCCCTTCAAGGAATTTGCCATATCTGGCCCCCGGCCCTCCAAGGAATGTGGTATATGTGCCATGTGCGCCATCTACCATATCTACCCCAAGTCCTGCACCTCCTTTCAATGAGGCGTACACATCTACCCAGCATCCTCCACGAGCGCTCCCCATTCCCGGCATTTCCAAGCCTTTTTCCCAGACTCCCTATACGCCTAGGTACACAGGCTCCACCCTTCCCCGAGATATGCACCTAAGTGCTGGGCCACCTGCATGGGGGCCAACTCCGCGCCGGCTGAGATTTGCACCTCTTCCGCCTACACCGTCTGCCGGGCTCCCTTATGGAGGAAATCTCAATTCTACTCTGCCATATACAACGCCATTACCGCCATACCCTTTACATCCCATGCCATACCCATATCAGGCTCCGGCTTCACAAATACCGCCTGTTTCTACATCTTATCATTCATGGCGGCCCGCAGCTGTTAATTCCTCTCACTATTATACTCCTCATCCCGTGTTCTGGTACTCTGACGGGTCGATAGTGTTCCGCGTATGTCATTCGTTCCGCTTTTTCCGACGCTAAAAAAAAATACTCATAATTCCTTTTTGGTAGATCGAGAACGTTGGTTACAAAGTCCACCGACACTTCTTTGAGCGTCACTCGGTGTTTTTCCGTGACTTGTTGGCTTATCCAATCTATACCGTCACCTCGGCATCGCCTCAGGTTATCTACCTCCCGGATGTGAAGAAAGTAGACTTTGAAAGGTTACTCGTGATATTCTACCCATCGTCAGTCTTTTTTGCGTCCTTGATTCCATATCATATCGTCTTGTACCTTACTCTTTATTCAACTCTAGGAATCTGGTTGACCCGGAGCTTTTCACTGTCGAGGAATGGACCTCAATCTTAACCCTCAGCGACAAGTGGAACTTTGCACAGTTGAAGACACTTGCCACTCGTGAACTTGGCTACATCACAACCACTATAGAAAAGATAGCCTTGGCGAAGAAGTACAACATTGGCAACCCACATTGGCTTCTGGCTGCGTACCGTGAGCTCTGCACTCGTCGTTATCCATTATCACTCCTCGAAGGAGAAAAACTGGGACTTGAAACTGTCATCAAGATTTGGGAAGTCCAGCACGAATTGACGATGGGTACTAGTAACTGGGGCCGGTCGGTCGATATTGTGATCCAGGATAAATTCGGATTACTTTGAATCCATCCATCTCTGGAACCACCGATAAATGCGGGTTTTGATGTTGTTGTCTATGCCAGTTTTCCCTTCCTCGCTCCTTTTAATCCAAATTTCGAAATGAACCATTATTACTTTGCGCCTTTTTTCTTCTTTGAAATACTAAAGCTCTGTCGAGAGAAATGTAAAAAAATGATGTACATTGTATGTATTTATTTCCACCTTGTAAAATTATATTTACGCTAAATGAATTGAAAGTATTATGCATTGTGCATGGAGAAATCTGATGGAACAGAGAAGTATGGGTGTGCTACAAGGTGCGAAGAGGGATTTATGGTTCCCGAGAAGAGCGGCCAAGGCCCTGAGGTCTGTAATTATTTCTCGGAACTTGGCTTCCTTAGTTGCTTTAAGTGTTCTGCGGGTCGGGAGGGGGGAATAACCAAGGAACAAACATCAGTTTACGATGTTGCCGAAAATCATGTGCCAAGCCAGCCAAGCCGAGTGTGCTAATCGCATAAAGCCGAGCGATGGGAAGATTGCAGCCGGCAAAATCTCGCATCTGGTCGTCAACTCGTCCCATGTTTCCCGCGTCGAAGCTCCGCATCAGGGTTGACTGAGCCGGAAGTAATGGCTGGGAAAATGTTCATTGTGAGGGAAAGGAGAGGCTGATAGGTCCGTCGTGTTTTGTGCGGCGCTCTGTCTGAATTTTGGCATTACGTAATGTTGCTTTCCGGTTGATTCCATATTAGGCAATGCCGCCGATCTCAACGCTAGCGCCTAATAGCTAAGCCGATCACTATAGCTTCAAATAAATTAGCTAAAATTCTCAGAATACTTGAGTGGATAGATCTCCCCAAAGTATGGTGAGCGCCCCTGCCAAAACTAAGCGATAAACGTAGTTAATTTGACCAGCTACAAAACAACTCAAAAAAATGAGCCGTTTTGTAGCCGGTCAAATATTTCTGAATTACCTCCGTGGAGACCCACTGCTGCCTTTCGAGGAGAACTATATGCTCCAAATATTCCCAAAATGGTTAAAACCAATTTATTTGAAGCCACAAGTCAAAATATTCGAAACTGATCGGCTGAGAGCCGTTTGCATCACTATAGTACTAGCGCCCATGCCATTACCGCATTTGTATAAGCATGTAAATCCCTATTGATCGCAGGGTCGCAACGTGTGCAGTTTACTTGCACTGCACGATTGTCCTTTTGCGCTCAAGGCATGACTTCGACTCGGAGTAGATTTGAGGAGATCCATCACCTTTAATATTATCTCATCATTGCTTTGCTACTAATAAATTAGGCACAAAATTTTTATTTAAGGATGGGTGAGCAGTTATTGAGATCGAAAAGATGATTCAAATTCATCATCGTATATTGCTGTGAGGGTTGTTTGAGGAAGTGAAGATGTAGTAAGTTGGCCCGTGAGGTTGGTCGCCTCGGATCGAGGTTCTCGGGGGGTAGCAGTAGTATCTTTGTCGCTGGTATGCGACTGGGGTGATGTACTTGACTGCTGCGCGGATCTACGAGCTCGTAAAGCATTGTAACACGCCATGACCACGACGAGGAGGTTGCATGCTATGAGTGAAACACCGGACTGTCGGTTTTGTAAGCTTAACGAAAATATTGAGAGAGTAAGGGTGAGTCGATCATCCTGACCTCTACATGTCCTACCACCACTTTGATAAAGAAATAATCTGGACCTGGACGTATACTGCTGCTCCAAGCCACAAATACGACAATTGTCCCCAGCAAGGATAAAATACTACTTGAAAATAGAGAAAGAATAATTCTGCGTTGAGATTTTGGAAGCTTAACGCGCCAAAGCATATATACCGGCGAGGCAATAAGAAGAATGTCAGATAAAGAATCAACTGAGTTCGAACTTAGCTGTCAGCGCACTCCATGAGGTCTAAAAAACCCTGGGGGAAAAAGGCTCACGAATTAGAAATTCATAACTTCCCACAAACCCCCCGTTTTTTGTGGTTTTGCAATATTCAACGCGGATGTGATATCGGGATTGGGGACTCCTACAAGTAATCATTAGAAATATCATACAGCCAAGGTAAGTTCCGACGAATCCAATGGCAAGGCCAAGAGTATATTGTCGTGTTCGCCGGCCTGGAGGGAAAATTCTGGTTAAAGTCAACGCAAGGGCTACTCGGCATGACCTGGAATGATGCAGCTCATTTTGGCTGGTTAGAATATGTTCAAAAAAAAATAGGCGTACCAAAGTATGGTGTAATAGATAAAAGCACCCATCCAGAACGACTCGATAGCCGGGTTAATTTTTACGACTACCGGTAAAATGAACCGAAATGAGTATTAAATGAATGATACTCGAACACACCTCCATTGGCCTGATGGAACTTTAACCATATTTGGACGACGAGGATACATTCCAAGCAAGGCGGCAAGCAGACGACATAATCGTCCCACCACAGCCTGTGAGAACGCCATCGATGTACAAGCCGAAAGATAGTCATTCCCATGGCTAGTAATTGGAGTAAGGTCATTGACACTGTTGGGGTATGCATGGTAAGTAATAAAAAAATTCCACATAACTGGGTACGATATTGCACCTTGCCATGCAAGCAGATTTTGAGCAGGAAATTCCATGGGTGAGGAGAGCTGACTTGAAGACAAGCTGAGAATTATAAGTATACACACATATATATATCTTGACTCGTTCGCACCATCAGACCTGTCTTCTGGTAAACATACCGTAGTCAAGGAGGTCTAGAAAAGCTTGGTACCTGGCAGTCAGGGTTATTATATAACCTACTTAGTCTATGTAGTTAAAACTTCGTGACCATCCATTAGCAGGCTGGGTGGCTGAATCTGGCGGCGATAAGACATAAGGAAATGGATTGTTGACAACTATATAAGGAAAAACTTGAATCAGGATAAATTCTTCGCCAACTACGTTACATAAGCAATTTGAGAATCCGGCTGCATCAACCTACCATGAACTCTTCAACATCCTCCTTTGCGAATCGTGCGATACGTTCTACTGATACCTTATGAAGTTGCTTGCCACGTCGCATCCAGCCTGCGAGCATTTACCACGGCACCTGATCAAGAAAACGCCCTTGCCACCCTTACATCTTTGACACCTGCTCTCACCTGCGCTGGACCTACCAAATATGATTTGCGTGTTGTGAGATCGTCCTCGCAACAACCTCGCAATCAACTAAAAATGTCTATTCTCCCGTAGACAGTTGATGATGAGTCGATCTCCTTCAGGAAAAATGTCCAGAGTATATCCTTTCAAGTATATTGAGGTACAAGGTTATACGTAAATTGACTTGAAACTTGAAGCGTTTTAAAGTTCATAGTGCCTTTTGCCGCCAGAGTTTTTGATGCCGAAATTCCTGTTATGGAGGATGATTTAGGCGCCGAACGAAAGCAAGAGGATATTAGGATCAGTTCCGATTGGGGACCACATCAGTTATATAAAGGATTTGGTAACTGGCGGACTTAGCCGATCAGATGCTCAGAGTCATGCGGTGCGACGCGTCCCATTTCAATTGGTTCAGTCAACGTCCAGTGTCAGTGTTGCATCAAAGCTTAGATAGATGCCTTTGAGGCCATATTGTTATTCCCATGCAGCAAGATAAATAAGAAGATATGTATCGTTTACCAAAGCAAGTTTAAGTATGTTGAAAACTGCCCTGAAGTTGGGTTGAAGTTGGGACAGACTTTAGACAGTAACGTGACCTGTTCTGGCCTTGCACTTGAACAAAATGTCGCAATTCAGCTCGCACTCACCTCCGCCCCTCCGACACCCCGTTCCTACTCATCCTGCATATATTCCAGACCCACCGCCAACTCCAGGTTCGCCTCAGGGTTACCAGCGTTTTACATCGTCTCCAGGACCTGGCCAACAACAACCGCAGCAGCCACATACACAGTCATACCATGTCCCGGCCTACACAACTCCATTTCAGCACTTGCAACCACCCGTACCTACACAGTACCAGCAGCAGGAGAGTGTGCACCAACAGAATATGCAATATACGCAACCTCAGCATCCGGCGCACGACCCGGCATACTCCCCAGATTTCGGGGCTTGGGGGTTGGATGGGACGACCGCAAAGCTTGGGATGCAGCTGGGACATAGTGCTGTAGCTGCTGGTCAGCAATATGTACAAAAAAACGTTGAGTTCATAAGTGATGTATCTTCGAACCCTTTGATTGACGAGGAAAACCCTTATTTTCTTAATAGTTTGGAACGTTCATTCCATCAAATCATGTCAAGCATTACTTCAATGTATCCAATTCATATGTTATTCACAAGCTGCGTCTTGTGCTGTTTCCTTGGTTGCATCGTCAGTCTCGCCGTCTTCGTGCTCAGGGAGAATGGCTTCCACCAAGAGACGATATCAACAGTCCGGATTTATATATACCTGGTATATTTAAATATCAGTTTTCGCTGATAGATGCATTGTGTACTGAAATCCTTTTTTTATAGTGATGGCAATCGTCACTTATATTCTCTTGACTGCGCTTCACTCTGGGATTCATGCTCGTTTCCACCCTCAAGTCCGATTTTATTTTCTTCGTTTGCTGGAGTCAATTACCGATATACTTTTTTTTTCAGATTCTCGGTGAATCTGCCTCTCGGGCAACAGCTGTTGTCTTCCTGGACTTCTGCTTTGTCAAATTGGGCTGCTATATACTCAACATTCAAGGTTCCTCCCAAGTCATTGATATACTCGCTTACGGCGGCTATAAGTTTGTTGGGTAAATCCATCCTTTTCTTTTCGTGCTAACGATAGTTGTATTCACCCTTAATTCAAGTGTAATTTTATCATTAGCAGCTAGCTTTTTAGGTGCAAGTGGTGCTCTTTGGATCCTGGTATTCATCTATGCCTTCCTCTCGAACGCTTTCTTCCTGGTACGTCCATCCTTACTCATCCAAAGGTTACCTTTTTCTCAGCCTTTTATTTTGTGGAATTAGCTTCGCTCTCTGCGCTCCGTCGTCCTCCCTGACCCTTCCAGCGTGCCACCTACACATGCAACTGCAACCGTCAGTTCAGCACAACGTCGGCGCCGCATCATCTTCTTGTTTCTAGAAGCTGTAACTCAGATCCTCTACATGGGATGGTTAGTGAGGATATAATAGAGAGGGCTGAGTTCTTTAGAGGTTATATTGATTTCATATTACACAAGGATAACATATCGATTAACAACACTCATCCCTTTCGGTGTCACCGAGAAATTATGGATCGATCTCTAGATTCCACTTAATGCTTGAAGATGTCAAACCTGAATGAGCTGGATGGTCACGAGAATAAACCCGGGTTCCTCACCCGTTGCATTTCCAATGTTGGCTGATAAGGCGCCGTGATAAAGGAAACCCTTTCGTTCTATGGTGCAGATCACTTTTATACAAAATTTATTAACAAATCGCTTCCGAGGACTACAAATTGGTTAAAGGATCAGCAATTCCGAAAACTGACAGTTTAAAGATATTGATCAACTGGTTCCTCGTCTCCTGTTTTGCTGCTATCTCTGACCATCCATATACTGACAATGGTAGCTATGGCAGTGAGCGACATGTTTAATACGAAACGACGATCACATCTTACAACAATAACAGGGGTGAACCTGTAGCCGAAAGGTAAAAAAACCAAACCCTACCGTACCACAAATCCTGAATCACAACAGTAAGATAACAGGCCTGGGGACAAAGAATCCATGAAAGGATCAACATGGACAATAGACACTGGTACTTACTCTGTTTTATTGCATCAACTTGATGATTTTCAATTAAATATACAAAAGAAACTGCGAAGGGGAGGCAACACCTGTACAAAAGCCTTAACTTGTAATGGTTCCGTACTCTTCAATAACCGATCTAGGTTCACGGTACTCTCCAACTGGTACAAAGGTATGTTGGAGACTGCGGTTGTTTAAAGAAAAAAGGTCAGTACCAGGATTTGATCAAGGAATAGTAGAAGCCGCTCAAAAACATACTCAAAAGCAATAGGTCCACCAGCCTCCAATCCTTCTTTCGAGCGCCATAAAGGATGTCCAGCGAGAGCAATGACTGTAACACGAAGTCCGTATATATCTGTCCAAAAAATGTATGCAATTAATATTTGATCTGATTCGTTGAGTCATAAATAAGATTAAAGACTTACATTCAGGCGTGCCAAGATGCGATCCACTCTGTGAATCAAGGATGGTGATCAAGTCAGGAACACTTGCCATCACCTATAGCAACGTGAAAATTCCAGACAGTTAGAAAACTTGCCAACAATCCAGAAGAAGTATGAAGAAAAATTGACCGTTCTTGTACCATCGTTCTTTTCCATATACGCACACAAATTTTCGTTTTGGAAAGGAATGACCACAGTGGCATCATCCTCTGCATCACTCAAGTTCTCGTCTAGACGATTGGGAAGGTATTCGACCTCGCTTCACGCAATTTCTTGATGCGGACCTGACCCCAAGTGAAGCCGGCTCTAACTTCCTAAATATAAACTCGTAAACTCAACGTCATATATTCGTCCATCCAATCTTACCCTAGAAACATCAACGATCTTTCCAATAAATAAACATTTTCCTTCTTGAACTTCCAAAATGGCCTTGGCAATACCATTCAGCTGGCTATATCAGACGGAAATAATTATAATTATGATTTGGCGTCAAAAGAAATAACATACTTTGATTGTCGACATACAGCGATCGCCCGTCCGATTCGCCAGGCCTGACTTAGACTTCTTGTAACGCCAAAGTCCCTGACATCATGCGTAGCTAGTGGCGGAAGACATAAAGCCGCAAAAGACCCCATTTCAGTGGCTACAACACGCATGATTGATTCCACAGAATGCTGATTCTTAGCTGTAGGTAAAATCTTGAACCCCACACTAAGAAGTCACATAGTGGTCTTCAATCAAAAGGACACTCACCACTGTATTCCCATTCCCGTCGTTCAGAGAACATGGTATTAACCTGCGAAGCAGTTGATCAGAAGTTGGCTACAACAAATGAAGGGATGATTTAACATACGAATTGGGTCGATTATAAACCGCTTAAGAGGGCCATTGTCAAAACACTGGAAGGATGGAGAAGGGTTCAGTAGGACTGTACCCGGCAAAACTTGATTAAGTAAGGGATACGCTGAGGCGAGGTCAGTACGCAATGTTTAGGAAGAAAGAAGGATATAATAATGAACAAACCTCGTCCCATCAAGTCTCCATCCAAAGCAGGAAGATCGAAATACCTGTAAGAGTGTATCCAATTCCCCAAACCCAGAAATGAGCGGCAATTAGACTAACTTTGTCATTAAAATGGACTGCATGCCATTACTGCCCCCAATCTCATCGCTGATTTCCAATAAAAATAAACTGGGCAATCCGCGTTCCCATTCCTTAAATTAATTCCTACTTACCATAGAGTGGCAGAGAATTTCGTGATCCCACAATACTTTGCCAATTCAAGGCCTCCTTTACTCAAAATTTGACCACTTTGAAGGCGCTCCGATCCTACTGAAGGAGATCCCATGAAACCTAATTTAAGGAAATGTTGATTGAATTATCAGTTTGAATTGAATTGTGAAGTTTTTGACAATCTTACAACCACGAGCGACCATGTCGTCATCTTTTAACGATTTATGATCGACAATGTGAATAGATCCACCATCGCGTAAAATTTGGTAACAAGACAGATATGTGGAGTAGGGTGAACCACCCCCACCCTGAAAAGCAAGATATAAGTAATATGAGGAATGTGAACGAAAATGTCAACGCATGGTTGCAACGTACCGTTCCCAAAACTCCACATCCCTCCATTATAAAAACTAGGTCATCAATAAGATTACAAAATCCGCATTGAAGTTTGTTGAGATCATACAGAGGTCAGTCTCTGAGACGATCCAGTCATTGCCCACAACATTTGGCTTGTACATTTTGTAATCGATCTCCTCTTTATTGGGCAGTGGATTATGGATGACCGATGGTGTCGTTGAAGTGTCATCGTTCTCTTCAAATCCAGACCCATCCAGACCATCTCCATCGAGATTAACTCTTTCAGTTTCTCCTGCAAGTTCACCAATCGCTCTGACGATAATCCGCGTAGCTTGGTTCGTCACGTACTAAAGTAAAACCATGAAGATGATTAAGAACGGCACAAGGTGAATAGAAGGAAGTTATTCGTTACCTGGACAGGTAAAATGTTGACATCTGCAATCCTAGTAGTGGCTCGATCAGCACCAGATTTGACTGCGTTGTCGATAGCTTGCTGCTTGATACGCGCCAGGGTCTCAGGAAGACTTTTACCCTCTAAGATCTCTATGGTATCAACACCTCCAGAAACACTGGCAATGGCAGCTCCGACGGCGTTGGCGACTTCATGGAATTTCGGCAATCTGATAACGACCTGGAATGAGAAAGAGTAATGCTTCACGTTCCAAAAGGATACTAACATGATGTTTGCTACACCTCTCAAGCTTGTAGGCGCTATTATTGAGCCACCTCCAACTAGAAGTAAATCGCAGTCCTCAGGACTGGTTTTCATGCGATCAACAACCCTCTTGCATATTGAGGGATTATTATGCTAAGTGACTTAGAGTATAAAATGTTGCGGAGACAAACCTCGAGCAGATGCTTGATATTATCATTTGTCTTGACGACGTCCTCGTTACTGATATGTGCGACTGTGGCAGGATCGCAGAGGCTGGGATAACCAGCACGTACGGTTATGTCAGTAGCCGTTAGTACTTGTCCCCCGAAGACCAAGGCATCTTTTGTGAGCTATATAGCGATTGACATTAGTTATAAAGGATGAAACAAGATATGCACTGACCTGGTGGCCTACGGAGTCTGGCCCAACAGTGACTTGGCCATTCTCTGCGAGTCGAACTCGTGATCCTCCGCCCAAGCCAATCGAATGAACATCTGGCATCGAAAAACTGAAGAACTGATTAACGATCGTCTCGCGTGAGTTATACAAGAGGAATACTTTGTCCTGACTCCAGCAACTGAATAGAAATGTCAGAAGGTTACCGATGGTTTTGAGAACTGTTCGAAGCACCTTTGATAAACGCTGCTGCTTGCCGAGGGAAGCCACTTGGTAGTAACACACCCACATCCGTCGTAGTACCTCCAATATCGACGACAATGATACTTTTCCCAGAACTTTCTTGCTTCTTCAGATCTATTCCAGCCAGATATGATGCTCCACGCATAGAATTTGTCGCTCCAGATGAAAAAGTCCTAATGGGCAATCGCGCAGCTTCTGCTGCTGTAGTCAACGTTCCGTCATTCTACTTACGTTACATTAGGATACGGAGGATCAGTTTCAGCGTAGGAAACACACCTGTGTTAGGTAAAGAGGGCAGGAAAGTCCAAGTCGTTTCATAGCCTTCTGATATCCACGAATAGTTCGATGAGCAAAAGACAGGATTGAAGCATTGAGAATTGAAGCATTTTCCCGTTCCAGAAGTCCGACATGTCCGACTAGGAAGTGAGAGTGTGATCAGGCGGGGGAGAGATATTCGATAAAAGACTGACCATCACGCGAACAAACAATATTGACCTCTTGCCCGAGTTCCTTTAAGAGAATGTCACGAACTTTATATTCGGTCTTTCCTTCCACGTCAAGGGGGGAGTCTGATTGAGTGGTAATTAAGGAGAGTGCTAGGGATAGATTGGACCAAGTAGTACTCACAGATTCCTACGAGAACGATATTTTTCAAGCCTTTTGAGCGGATTATGTCCGCTTGTTCAAGAATTTCATTCTCTCGAAGGTCATTTATGATTCTTCCATCTCTGTTCGAAGGTGTTAGCATTCATTATCACAACATCGAACGAAAAAACATGCATCTGAAGACCGCCATGGATGACCGCGGTATGTCCATTCATAATTTCGCTCAGATCATCAGGAAAATCAATGAACTTGTATATACGGCACGTCAGTAGATCTCTGAAGCCTGTATATAGTTTAAGACGCACTGGAGGGCATTCAGTTGTATATGGAGCCGCGAGTCGAATAACAGCCACCTTTTCTAGCCTAGTTGAATCTAGCTGTACAATCGCATTGATGAAATGCTAAGGAAGATTTGAGCAAGTCAACAGGATAGAGAAAAGGACCAACAAGCCCACTGTAGTTCCAATTGTCAAACTCAGAATCTGATCGCTGCGATTGCCAATCCCTGCATGTTCTAAAACATTTTTGACTGCAAACTCTATGCCAGTGGTGATATCCACAGTCGTTTCATGCTTGAAAGAGGCGATAACGCCCCTTGTAATCGGGTCTTTCGTTCGCGTGATATCAACAATAACGCTATCCGTGTTTGTTCCTACGACAGTTACAAGCTGGTTCTGAACTGGAAGACAAAATCTCACCACCAACATCGACACCGATTCTGAATCTACCATCTTCTCCCATTTTTATGAGGAGTTCAGCAGTATAATATTTTCCCACGATTATCACCCTGGTCGGTATCCTGAAAGCGGACTAGGATATACTAGGATCCGGGGAGATGTGGGGCCAGCTGCTCTATGGTCCTGGATGCAAGTGAAACCACCAAATCCTTAAACAAGCCTTCAGGTTTGACCTCTTGGAGGCGCAATGGGCTCAACAAATAGCTGATATTCGCATGGTATTATTTACAATTCCCAGTTTGTGGTACATAGATTTACGGAGTTTCGTTGTATTTGCGGCCGGTAGATTTGAATCGGAGGAAGTGGGTCTGGTGAGGGGAAGTTCGTTTATAGAGAAAATAAAATGCAGGAAGAGATAGTGGTTCTAGGTATAGGGTACTATAAATACGAATGCCGATGCGGAACCGGGACCGAGTCGAAAGCCGCCGAAGAAACCCTGAGTCTAGATCTTAATTAAAAAATTCATATGGTACGCGGAGGATGTTTAGTTAAAAGAGAGGATAAATCTGTCGATCTAAGCTTGAGGACTTGAAATGCTTGAAATGGGCGCACGGGAATAAGTTGAAGCGCCGACTTCATCTTGGTATACAACTGTAAAGGAGATGTCTAGTTGTGAGGAAACCACAGGTCGTGAAGATCCTATGGTTTCGGATCGAGGTCCTCTCGGGGTGCTATTGGATTCCAAATGATCATTTGAATTGTTTCTACCTCGCCAATACTGGTAGAATGCCGTCACCACGACCAGAAGGTTGCACGCAAGGAGAGATAGGCCTGTCTATTAAAAAATTATAAGTCATCAAAAAAAATATGAAAGATGGTCTGGATGCCTACCTCCATATACGCAACCATTGTTGTGATGATACCATAATCCGGACCAGGAGACATGCCACCGTACCACACGACGAGTACGGCAAGCGTTCCAAAGAGAGACAAAACGCTACTTGAAAAGAGGGAAAGTATAAGTCTTCGTTGACTGATTGGGAGCTTGATGTGCCAAAGCACGTAAAGTGGTAAGGAAATAAGAAGGATGTCAGATAACGCGTCAACTATGTAGGGTTTCAAGTTAGGATGACAAAGAATAAATCATCATAGTTTCAGGACGCTCACGAATTAAAATTGATACGTTTCCAGGATACATCCCATTCTTCGTTTTCAAACAATACTCAAGTCGTATCCGATACCATGCGGTAGCACTTCTGCAGGTTACCATTATAAAAGCCAAGGAGCCTATATATGCTATGACAAAAGAGATAGCAAAGCCAATGGAATATTGACGCGCTCGATGTCTGGGAGGAAATATTCTTGCGAGAGTCAAGGCGAGGCTCACACGAACTGGCCTAAAAAAACAGCTCATCTAAAGGCGTATACTCCTAAATGACTGAACAAACCAAAGTACGCTGTAGTACAGAAACGCATTAAACCAAAATGAATCAAGAGTCGCATTTGGTTTAACAACTGTCACAATCAAGGGAACGTCATGAGTGGCGTGAATACGATAGGCTGGCGCTTACACTACCTTTGTGCTGAAACTTGATCCATAGTACAGTAACGTAGAGGCAATCCAACGCGACGGGTATGCATACCACATAGTCGTCCCACCACATGCGTTGAGAGCGCCATCTACGGACCAACCGAAAAATGGTTGTCCCGATCGCCAGAAATTGGAGCAGGGTGACTGATACTAAGGCGTAAAAGTCAGTAAGGATGGCGTTTGGGTTGACTAGAGTCAACACAAGCGTACTTTTCCATGCAAGTAGGTTTTGAGACGGAAGCTGCATGGGTAAGAACTGTAGTTGCAGTGAGAGTTCGAAACGATTGTCTCCAGCGAGAGAAGCGTTCCGTGAGTAGAGACGCCACTCTCTTTAGGTTATTGGCAATTATACTGAGCTGTTTGTGTTGAAGTAAATACCAGGGAAGTTGAAATGGTTTGATCGGTAATTTCATGATTAGTTAGGCCCTAGGTGAAATTGTGCGTGTCAGGGTATTTGGTGATCACGGTGATGCGGTAATGCCACTACTGGACTGTCAGTTTGACTTTGACTTACATATATTTTACACCATTGTTGCTACATGATCCCTGCCAAGAGAACAATTTGGGGACACGTCCTCGACATTGTAAAGGATGTGGGCTTGGAAAAGGACTACAACATTTGCGCGTAGTCATCTTCCATTGCACGTCTTCGATTTTTCTGCGGGTACCTTGATTCCAAGGAATCCAAGGGGTATTAGGTACCAGTTTGGATTTCCTTGCAGAAGGCAGAAGCCCTAACCGAAGTCGAGAAAATGAATGATTCAATGACAACGGAATCGGCATCCCGAACATCACAAGCGAGCGAAGTAGGCTAAGTTCAGAAAGGATGCCATCATGTTATGGACGACAGCGCTTGTGGAGAAGCCTGCCGTCTTTCCGGATCAACGGATCATGCCGTCCGTCCGGCGCTACAGATGTTATACATACACTCATCACTGATTTTATCAGTTTACCATAGAATGGTATCCCAGACTTGGACATCAGGGAACCAAACCTACGTCTTGCACACCGTCGTACTTACTTCTTCCTTCACCAATGAAGAAAAGACTGTAATATCATGTCTTCTCAATCCATCTCTCATTCCTCTTCTACCGGACTTGTCCTTTGCTCAAAATCTGGTACAGAGCATCAGTTACTGCGTTCTACCAACACCTCATAAAGGCTTTGGGATGTTCGCAACTCGAGATATCCCAGCTGGAGAACTTATCGCAATCGAACACCCAGCTCTCATCCTCCCCGCCGCGTCTCTCCCAGAGGAAGCCTATAACGAAATTGGACTTCAACTTCCTGATAGGAGAAGGGCTGAACTTATGGCGATGGCAAATAGCCGCACGATAAAAGAATGTCCAAGCCCTGTAGAGGGCATCGTTCGAACGAATGCTCTAGCCTTACAATTGGAATTTCCAAAGTCAATGGCGAACGATGGACCCGATGCGAAACTTTATGGAGGGGTATATCCTCTCCTCAATCGCTGTAATCATAGGTAGAGCCTCTTCCTTGATTTCATCCTTCTTCCATATCATAACACGGTCTGTTTCTATACATCTAGTTGTGGACCGAATGCTGCCATACAATGGAATCTCGCTACTCTATCGGCGTCGTTATACGCCCTTCGTCCCATTCGAACCGGAGAAGAGATACTCAAAACTTACATAGATCCCGTTCTCCCACGTGCTAGTCGCGTCGCGACTCTTCTTAAAAACTATCGATTTTCTTGCGATTGTCCGTGGTGCGATGTACACCACTGCTCAGACGATAACAACGACGACGATTCTACATCAAACAAAGACCCTCCCTTCAGTTCAGAGGAACTCGCGCAGATCGCAGCCTCTGATAACAATCGGGCGCTGCTTGTTGAATGGATATTTACCCATCCAGGATATCTTAAATGGAGCACAGATCTTTGTAGACCGGATGATTTGGTTATTTCTGCCCATCTAGAGGCTTTGGCGCTTATAGACAAGGAGGGCTTACAGGGCTTACAGAATTTGTTTATGGAGGAGATTGCCATGTGCTATGCTATTCTTGGGGACGAAATAGAATTTCGACGATGGGGTCAGAGGGTAATGCAATTAAGCCGCGTAGAAGATCCCCCTTTAGCTGCTAAGTTTGAACAGTGGTTAGAAGATCCCCCACGAAACTTCAAGAGGTGGGCATGGAGGAAAAAGCAGCGCATGCGTAGGTTTTCTAGAATCTAATATTGTGTCTGCAAAGCCTAACATTTTGATTGCAGAGCGGCCAGGGCGTAGGAAGTTGAAATCAGCAGAGGATTTAGAGTTGCCAATCATGGAAGATACTTTCCAATTGCTCTTCCAGGTTGCGGATTGACACCTTTGGATAGATATTACTGGACCTCATGTGCTATATATAGCTAAGTACAAGCCTTAGTACAGCTCTCCCAACTAACAACATTTGTCTTTATTTCGGCATGGACCCACACCACCGTTCAACAAATGAGTCCAGCCGTTTCGCAGTGGGGCCATTCTTTGTAAACGTTTCGTGCACTTCTACTTTTAGTTTCCTCATAAGACTCTCCAGCCTCATAGCTCTGTCCCTCGCCTGGGCCTCGATTTCTTGAAGTTGAGTGGGAAAAGCAAATGGTGCAGAAGTCGTCAGAGGTGAATTTGCGTAGATCTTGGGCAAGGAAGGCTGTATTGGCCTGCAAGGGAACGACTCAGTTGGTGTCACTGACAATTTGTAAGGAAGAGTTGCGAAGTAGGTACCTTGCAGAATATTCACGGATGAGTACTTCAATCCAAGCTTTCTCTAATGTTTCCATGACGGCTAAGCGTTTATTTCGTGCGAGATGTTCTGTCAGGATATCTTCATGAAGTGAGATAACAGAAGATGGATCTGTAGTTGTATGTCAGGTCAAGAAGACAAGAAATTGTTGAAAAAAACCAAACCATTATTACCAGGTTCTTTACTTTGCACCTTATGTGAATCGTTTTTGGTGCTGAGGCTCTCATTTACGAAGCTCATATCTATATCTTCCAACTCGTCCCCAAAGGCTTCTAGAAGTGCCTCTGCTTCTTGAATGCAATGCCACACTTTTGCGAGACTTGTGTGTAGCCGCTCTAGAGGAGCGAGCACAACATGAAGAGACCTTAGCGCCTAACACAGAAGGAGTATTTATCAAAGCTTTTTGTAGACCGATTATGAATAAAAAATAAATACTTGGTTCAACCCACTCTCATACGTCTGAAGTATCGCAATTTGGTCAAGACAACGTGCGTGACTTTTTTCAACATCCACGTCGAGTGCCGACGACCTCCGAATCATCGTCTTGTTCATCAAGTTTTTGAAGGATATTTGGTAGGAAGTCTGTCGGTGCCGCGCCTCGCTCTCTCGAAGTTGCTTCACACTCCAATAAAGCGCAAATATCTTCCAATTCCGGGTTCTTAGTGAGAATATGATTTGAATGCTGCCTTCAAACGATCTGCTTCCATTTGTATATCTTCGTTCTTGAAGGCTTCCTCTTTACGAATAAGTGAAAGTCTTTCGGTGTGTTCCCGAAGGTCGGTAATTATGGCTGTTAATGAGGTCTGTGCTCGAGCAAGAGAAGAACGAGCATGTTCATTACTGACATTTTTATCATGGTCGTCATTCGGGATATGATCTGCTAAGTCTAGGGTTTGGTTGAGATTCCACCAAAATTGAATGTGTAGATTAGTCACCAGATCTTTCCACACCGCTTGTCTCGTCATCAGGGTAGGAAATATTGAGAGTGTGGACAAGTGCCTTTGCATTCGTCAGTGTCGTCGCGATAGTCGTGTCCGCCTAGAAGAGATCTGTGTTTAGGTGACTGTCAGCAATAATAAGTCGCGTACGTTGACAGAGAGCTCTGACCCTTTCTTCAGTATTACTTGTGTCTGATTCCACCTCTCAAGGGTTCGTTGCAGGGATTTGATCGCCTGCGTGAGTTTCTGCGAGGCTTTCCTACAGAATACTTCAATATTCATCCGATTGTACATACCAAAAAACACGACGTATACTTAGTCAAAACCAATCTGGTTGACAGAAGGTCCGTCTCTCGCTTCAGAAGTTCCGTTTCGTGTAACCTGCTTGTTGCCTGATAGACATCCCGTCATAAATCTTAAACTTGTGTGAGGCAATTGGAACGCACTTCAATCGCGACAGCGGCAAATAATCTGAGTCCGATATATCATTGGGGGAATCGCACGATAAGCTTTCATGGCTTAGTCTATGAGTACATTCAACGATTCAAGTTGGGAGAGAAATTGAGTAGAATCAGAAGATACGAACATCAAGACCTCATCTTTCTCAAGCGCCACATCTCGCAATGCAGTACGCATTGTTATCTCTATTTTCTCTTCATTATCATCGACAACGTTGCCTTACATTCTGTTCAAGGTTTGGATTCGGAATACTCCAATGGTGGAGTTGATCAGCAAGCCATTCGAAGAAAGCATTTCCTGCTGGAAGATCCGTGGCCCAATCGATGTCAGTAGGTTCAAGAGGGGTGACCCCCAAGTAGCAATATCGTTTTCACTAGACTTTGGGGGCCTGCCAGTGTAACGCGTCATAGAAACAGTCAGAAGGACGCGACGCGTCGACTGGTAGTTCACAGCTTCCCAGGGCGGCACAGTCGATGGCTACTAACGAAGTTATAATAGAAACGCGAGATATGTACATCGTACATACCTAACCAAGACATAAACAAGTTTAAACGAGTCGATGCTAATTATATTAGCTACCTTCAATCAATAATAATTATGTAACCTACTTCTATGCATTCACAATCCTTGGTCTTTGCGTTGCGACTTACAGTACTCTGACTGAATAAATAGGCAGTTGATTGTGTAAATTTACGGTTAAGCTGTGTAAGCGGCTGTGCAAGTTAGTTGCGTAAGAACACACAAAGTGTGTTCTACTAGCCTGTAGGGCTGCGCACCGTAACCGTATATACGGCTTATGGCTGCCATATGTTGGCTACGGGCACCGTACCGTGAGCCTTCTGGAGCAGTATTTCTCAGTACGGGTTAGGGTTACCAAAGTTCAGTTCAGAACTGACTCATGAACCTGAACTGAACTGAACTGAACTGATAATTCAGTTCAGTTCAGTTCAGGTTCAGGCATTTAGAGATTTATGGTTCATGCAGTTCGAACTGAACTGAACTGCTGAACTGTTAGGTCCTAGAAGGCCAGGCAATTCTCTTCTTTTGACTTAACATTATTTGGAAAGTGATCCTTCAGTAATTTATGAACATTGGAATGGTTTGGCAGTCCTGTTGAGCATGAAATAATGGCTAAGGAAGGAGGTAACAGCCAGACTTAGTATGTGATGTTATTATGTCAGCATAGATTAATACTGCCTATTTAGGAAAATAAATATAAATCAATGGTTTTCTGTGTTCTAAAGGAGTTCTGAGATCATATATGAGTGGAAATCAAGTGGCTAAGGGCTAAGGAAGGTCTTTGTACAATAAATTTTCAGAAAAAGGCAAAATTCCAGATTTTATAATGGTTCTTCAGTTCAGTTCAGTTCGAACCAGTTCTTAAATGGTTCAGTTCAGTTCAGGACCATATGCAAACAGTTCAGTTCAGTTCAGGCTGAGGAGGTGAAGAACTGAACTGAACTGAACTTTGGTAACCCTAGTACGGGTACGGTACGGCAAAGTGCCGTATCGGTAGAGCAGCCAGTATAGTTAGAATAGTGAGTCAAAGACAGAAGAGCGAAGTGCCATAATGTACCATCATAGCACCAGCAGCGGACTGAGCTGACACTGGGATATCGTCTGTGATTGACCAATGAGCTGATGCCCCTCAGAAGGTCGGGTGGATTAGTAAATTATGAGTGAATCTTGGGCTTGGGGTTGGCTTGGGGGGGGGGGGCCGGAATTGCAGAGAAATTGCTGTGGCTGATTGGTCAGGTGGGCATGCACCTGAAATGGCATATTGGTTCTGCTTTCTTTGTGGCTTCAGGTGAATGCCTGGAATTTGATTCCAGCTGTTTGTTCAGGTGGGCAGCTGAATTGCAGAAAGAATGATAATTGTTGGGCCTTCAGGCAAATGCCCAAATGGCAGAAAATAACTAGTACTGGCTGGTGGTCTGGCAGATGGGTAGCCGAATTGCAGATTAAATGAATGTTTATGCCCTTGGGCAAACACTGCCAAGATCGGCACATATGCTGACCAATACTGGAAAAGATAAATGGGTGGGAACACATCCTCATGCATAGAGTATTTTTCTACAATATGCAGCCAATTTTGTAAATCTATTGTGCCCTAGGAAGTTGGGTGATACCCAGAATCACACATGCAGAACCAGCCAGAATTTGGGCGGTGGTCACCTGAATGTCCAGCCAGTATTTTGTACACCTTGTTAGGGCAACTGAAAGTTGGCTGGGTCCCAATCAGGATTGGGAGTTCATCTAAATGTTTTGGAGTTCAGATCGGGGCCAAACATAACCAAAAATCAGCTGCTAGGATGGTGGGGTATTTAAGTACTAATATGGACATAACAGAGATATGTAAATAAATAAAGAAATGATATGATCATAAAAATAATAAAAATGGTGTCATGTGAAGATAAAATGAAATAATAAAATAAGAAGTTGAAATTGGATTGGGAGTTGGACCAATTGATATTTGGGAGTTGGACCAGGACCAATTGTGATTTGGGAGTTGGACACGGACCAATTGTGATTCCGGAGTTGAATTGGTCAATTTGGGTTCAGGTCAATTTTGTCGGTGAGGTGGAACGTACCGAGTCATGGTCAGGTCTTGATTCTGAAGTAGACTTGGGAGTTGGTTCAGAGTCAGGACTGGGGTAGGGTTTGGGCCTGATTGGGAGTTGGTGGTTTGGTCGAAAATCAGGTGTCCCCTAACACACCTCAGGTGGTCCACCCAAACATAATGTGTCACTCGCTATTTATTTTCTGAGGAAGGTTTGGATATTGGGCATCCCAGGGCTTGACACCAATTCCCATTACATCCTGGTCAGGCCCAGTCAAAACCTTGTTGCAAAAGTTAATTGTATTGATTGATATTCTTGCAGAGCAGGCTAAGTTGTATGATGTTGTAAAAGCAGTTAGCTTAAGTTGGTGGTATAGAACAGATAAAGCTCAGTCTCAAAAAGATAGACTATGTTATTGTTAGCTATACCTATAGAACAGATAAAGCTACTACTTTATGAGTCTTTGTGGTAAAGTAAAAAAGGATAGATACTGACCTCAGTCTTGAAAAGATAGACTGAGGTACAACTACAATAAGTAAACAATATAAGTAAGAACTTCTCCATTCCCGGAGAGTGACGGGTTTGTACGACGGTCATACAAGGCAGAATATAAATAGTAAAGAGGGGCTCGGAATAAATAATAGATAGGAGGAGAAAATAATAAAGATGCATAATTGTGATTCCATACGGTTTGTTATTCGACAGGTGGAACTGATCCAACACTAGGCAGAGGGAAGATCAAACTGGCAAATAGACACCTCATGTATGGACCAGCAATTCTTTAAGAGATGGCTGAATGAACAGGGACACCGATCGAATCATCCCCTCAAAACCTACAAAATAGCTCCCTGGGATCCACATGCTTCCACCCCCTTGGTCTGCTGTCAGCATATATTAAGGCATATTCTCTTCAATATAATGTGCTTCCCAACCAGGCATGTCTATCAAATCAGCTGACCAAAGTTTGATAAAAGTGTATATGTCAATGTACACAAACACCCTCAAAACCCACAAAATAGCTCCCTGGGTTCCACCCACATACTTCCTCCCCCTCTTTCTCCTATCAGCATATATTAAATCATATCCTCTTCAATAAAATGTCCTTCCCAGCCATCTTTTGTAAGGAGGATTTGGTGCAAAGTGAGAATTATTAAAATGATGTGTTTTGGAGGACTCTCTACAGTTGCAATACAAAACTATGTTGCCCTTTGGTCACTTTTCATTCAACACATTTTATCTGTCTGTCTAGCAGCTTCTGGAACGAGTGTAATCCAAACCATCAACGTCTAAGATCTTGCCCATGCCCATTGTCCAGCAAAAAATGACTGTCTTTGTGCTCATCATTGTGTACATTGTCAATAAGCACAGGGTGTGGCAGGATTAAAATAAAGGTCCATATAACCTGTGTTGGGATTAATAAAGTATGCAAGAGGCTTATGAGAACTCTCCTTTATCACATAGTCTAGCATGGGGGTGATAAGTACACACCAACCATTGCAATGTTGTCGGATAGGTTAGTGACCAGTGAAGTTTGAATTATTTGCATTTAGAGTGCACCAGTGTTTGTAACCACAGAAAATTTCACAGAGTCATAGCCCTAATATGCCTTAACATTGTGACCGAGTTTTAGCTTGGCAGGCCATTGGTATTCACTGGCTGAGGCCGATATCAAAGTCTTGTATGCATGGGCCAGGCCGTACACACCCTTAAATGGCAAGGCCTTATCTGAACTTAGCCTATTCTGATGCACCATCACTCATCGGTGTGGTTGAACAACCCCTTGTGGGTTATCGCCAGGTCTGGGTGAATTAGTTTTTTCTTGTCCCTGAATTCCACTCTCTTCCCTTACCTTAAATAGCGAGTGACACATTGTGTTTGGGTGGACCACCTGAAGTGTACAAAATACTGGCTGGATGTTTGGGTGAACACTGACCACCCAAATTCTGGCCGGTTCTGCATGTGTGTTCTGGGTATCACCCAACTTCCTAGGGCACAATATATGTACAAAATCAGCTGCATATTGTAGAAAGATACTCTATGTGGGAGGATGTGTTCCCACCCCTTTATCTTTTTCCAGTATTGGTCAGCATATGTGCCGATCTTGGCAGTGAGATTTGCCTGATGTTACATGCTGACCTTGAGGCAAAATTTGACATTGACATTGGCAAACATATTGATCTGGAAAAATATCACTTACCCTCTTTGGGACCTTCACAGTCTGCAATATAAGTTTTTAAAAAGAGACCAAAATATAACTGCAACTTGGGTTGTCCCCCCAAAGAATCAGCTGGTCATATTTTTGACATTTTGTCTGCAATTTGGCTACTCAGCCAAGTGATAAGCTAGTACTAATAATTTCTCTGACATTCAGCTCAAACATTGTCATTTGGCCTGCAATTCTGCTGCCCACCCGAACGACCAGCCAGTAGTACTTATTTCTCTGACATTCAGTCATTTGCCCAAAGGCCCAAACATTCATTTAATCTGCAATTCACCTACCCACCCAAACAACCAGCAGGCAGTAATTATTTGTCTGCCATTCAGGCATTTGCCAGAAGGCCAAAACATAGTCATTTATTCTGCATTTTGGCTACTCACCCAAGCAATATGGTATTAATTATTTTTCTGACATTTGGTCATTTGCCCAAAAACCCAAATTTGCTCTTCAAGTCGGCTATCCACCCAAACACCCAGCTGGTACTAAATATTTCTCTGCCATTTGGGCATTCGCCCGAGGGCCCAAACAATGAAATTTGCTCTGCAATTTGGCTACCCACCCGAACAACCATCTGGTAGTACTTATTTCTATGCCATTTGGGCATTTGCCCAAGGGCCCAAACAATGAAATTTGTTCTGAAATTTGGCTACCCACCCAAACACCCAGCTGGTACTAAATATTTTTCTCCCATTTGGGCATTCACCTGAGGGCCCAAACAATGAAATTTGCTCTGTAATTTGGCTACCCACCCAAACAACCATCCGGTAGTACTTATTTCTTTGCCATTCGGGCATTTGCCCAAAGGCCAAAACATTGCTATTTTTTCTGCAGTTCAGCTACTCACCCCAACAATAAGCTGGTATTAATTATTTCTGTGATATTCAGTCATTCACCCAAAGGCCCACATTTGTTCCGCAACTTGGCTATCCACCCAAACAACCAGCCAGTGCTAAAATTTTCTCTTACATTTGGGCATTTTCCCAAGGGCATAAACATTCATTTAATCTGCAATTCAGCTGCCCATCTGGACCACCAGCCAGTACTAATTATTTCTCTGCCATTCAGGCATTTGCCTGAATGCCCAACAATTATCATTATTTCTGCAATTTGGCTGCCCACCTGAACAACCAGCTGGAATCAAATTCCAGGCATTCACCCAAAGAAAAGCAGAACCAATATGCCATTTTGGGCACATGCCCACCCAACCAATCAGCCACAGCAATTTCTGCCCCCCCCAACCCCAAGCCCAAGATTCACTCATAATTTACTAATCCACCTGATCTTCTGAGAGGCCTCAGCTCATCGGTCAATCACGGACAATATCCCAGTGTCAGCTCAGTCCACTGCTGGGGATATGACAGTACATTATGGCACTTCGCTCTTCCATCTTTGGCAGGCAGAGTGGGATAACATATGTGATTTAGGAAGTTAGAGCTGGATTCACTTGGGGTCAGGTCCACATCAAGAAATTGCATGAAGATGAGGTTTAGTACCTTCCCAATTGTCTAGATGGGAGCTTGAGGATGATGCCACCATAGTCATTCCTTTCCAAAACAAATATTTGTGTGTGTATATGGAAAAGAGTGGTGGGTTTGCTTAGTCACCTTCTCCTAGATGGTATCAACAATGCCATTCTTTGTCAGTCAACATTTCAGAGCCACCAGTAGAATTCTAAATTTCTAATGGCCATTTCAGTAGAATCAAGCCTCCATACTCAGTGGGATCTATATGGGACATACTGCATAGTACCATCCAATAGTGACATTGCTGCCATGCTTGATGCTTTATGAGCATCCAACAAAGAATGGCAGAAACAGGTGAATCGCTCACTGGAACATAAGAGGCTGCACCCACTCAATGTACGTCCCAGCTTTATCTCTAGCCCAATTTATAAGCATTGCCCTATTCCTCAGGTATCAAAGGCCCCATTTCACTGTCCACATTGGGATGTTGTCCTTCTTCATCCACAGGCATTACTCCCTGGTGGACTGCCACTTGCAATTTTGCAAGACTGACATTTCTACACTCCTATACAGCCGAGAGGCAGATCCGCACTGGTCACCCCAAAGTGGACATTTTGGTTAGCAGGTGACAACCATCTTTATTCAATGACAGATGAGAATGTCTCCCTCCCTCCCTTCAGTGCTGCTGATGTGCGTGATATGTTTAATGCTGCTCCCTTCTCTTCCCTTGCGATGGCCATCAACACCCATTGAAAATTAAGGGACTTCTTGCAGATGACTCCCACTGAAACACCTCAAATCATGCAGCTCACCAATTCAATCATAGAACTTACGGCTGAGATATTTTTCATCCCCCATAACTATGATAAAGTGGCCCTATCAGCATCACATTCTCAGCTACCACTTCATCACAAGAAGACACTTATATCAATTCCTCAAAATATACTAGCAGCTGGAAAGGGGTATTCTACAGTTGATTCCCCCGAGGTAGCCTATGATGACACTAGTCTAACTGACCCAGAATTTTGATTGCTGTTGGAAAAAGCACATGACCCTTTACTGGGAGGGAAGGAGCGAGTTGAGGCAGTAATGATGATGATTTTTGGCATCAAAGGTGACAGCCATTGCTTGGTTATTTGGTTGCTCAACCTCTGACTCCTTGTGTTGGTAGGTCATGCAAATCCCTATATAGATGAAATGCAGGATATATACCATTAGATTCGGTTATTCTGCCACAGTGGCTCTTGTCTTTGTTTCTTTTGGTCAATTATACCTACACAAACCTGCCATGTAACAGTCAACCGGTTCACCACCTACATTACTATACCCCTACATCTTTCTGTCATCTGTTCTGTCTGATGTGTAGTGACACTCAAATAGATGTAAATGGAGAAGTATGGAAAAAAATTGACCCACCACTCTTTTCCATATACACACACAAATATTTGTTTTGGAAAGGAATGACTATGGTGGCATCATCCTCAAGCTCCCATCTAGACAATTGGGAAGGTACTAAACCTCATCTTCATGCAATTTCTTGATGTGGACCTGACCCCAAGTGAATCCAGCTCTAACTTCCTAAATCACATATGTTATCCCACTCTGCCTGCCAAAGATGGAAGAGCGAAGTGCCATAATGTACTGTCATATCCCCAGCAGTGGACTGAGCTGACACTGGGATATTGTCCGTGATTGACCGATGAGCTGAGGCCTCTCAGAAGATCAGGTGGATTAGTAAATTATGAGTGAATCTTGGGCTTGGGGTTGGGGGGGGCAGAAATTGCTGTGGCTGATTGGTTGGGTGGGCATGTGCCCAAAATGGCATATTGGTTCTGCTTTTCTTTGGGTGAATGCCTGGAATTTGATTCCAGCTGGTTGTTCAGGTGGGCAGCCAAATTGCAGAAATAATGATAATTGTTGGGCATTCAGGCAAATGCCTGAATGGCAGAGAAATAATTAGTACTGGCTGGTGGTCCAGATGGGCAGCTGAATTGCAGATTAAATGAATGTTTATGCCCTTGGGAAAATGCCCAAATGTAAGAGAAAATTTTAGCACTGGCTGGTTGTTTGGGTGGATAGCCAAGTTGCGGAACAAATGTGGGCCTTTGGGTGAATGACTGAATATCACAGAAATAATTAATACCAGCTTATTGTTGGGGTGAGTAGCTGAACTGCAGAAAAAATAGCAATGTTTTGGCCTTTGGGCAAATGCCCGAATGGCAAAGAAATAAGTACTACCGGATGGTTGTTTGGGTGGGTAGCCAAATTACAGAGCAAATTTCATTGTTTGGGCCCTCAGGTGAATGCCCAAATGGGAGAAAAATATTTAGTACCAGCTGGGTGTTTGGGTGGGTAGCCAAATTTCAGAACAAATTTCATTGTTTGGGCCCTTGGGCAAATGCCCAAATGGCATAGAAATAAGTACTACCAGATGGTTGTTCGGGTGGGTAGCCAAATTGCAGAGCAAATTTCATTGTTTGGGCCCTCGGGCGAATGCCCAAATGGCAGAGAAATATTTAGTACCAGCTGGGTGTTTGGGTGGATAGCCGACTTGAAGAGCAAATTTGGGTTTTTGGGCAAATGACCAAATGTCAGAAAAATAATTAATACCATATTGCTTGGGTGAGTAGCCAAAATGCAGAATAAATGACTATGTTTTGGCCTTCTGGCAAATGCCTGAATGGCAGACAAATAATTACTGCCTGCTGGTTGTTTGGGTGGGTAGGTGAATTGCAGATTAAATGAATGTTTGGGCCTTTGGGCAAATGACTGAATGTCAGAGAAATAAGTACTACTGGCTGGTCGTTCGGGTGGGCAGCAGAATTGCAGGCCAAATGACAATGTTTGAGCTGAATGTCAGAGAAATTATTAGTACTAGCTTATCACTTGGCTGAGTAGCCAAATTGCAGACAAAATGTCAAAAATATGACCAGCTGATTCTTTGGGGGGACAACCCAAGTTGCAGTTATATTTTGGTCTCTTTTTAAAAACTTATATTGCAGACTGTGAAGGTCCCAAAGAGGGTAAGTGATATTTTTCCAGATCAATATGTTTGCCAATGTCAATGTCAAATTTTGCCTCAAGGTCAGCATGTAACATCAGGCAAATCTCACTGCCAAGATCGGCACATATGCTGACCAATACTGGAAAAAGATAAAGGGGTGGGAACACATCCTCCCACATAGAGTATCTTTCTACAATATGCAGCTGATTTTGTACATATATTGTGCCCTAGGAAGTTGGGTGATACCCAGAACACACATGCAGAACCGGCCAGAATTTGGGTGGTCAGTGTTCACCCAAACATCCAGCCAGTATTTTGTACACTTCAGGTGGTCCACCCAAACACAATGTGTCACTCGCTATTTAAGGTAAGGGAAGAGAGTGGAATTCAGGGACAAGAAAAAACTAATTCACCCAGACCTGGCGATAACCCACAAGGGGTTGTTCAACCACACCGATGAGTGATGGTGCATCAGAATAGGCTAAGTTCAGATAAGGCCTTGCCATTTAAGGGTGTGTACGGCCTGGCCCATGCATACAAGACTTTGATATCGGCCTCAGCCAGTGAATACCAATGGCCTGCCAAGCTAAAACTCGGTCACAATGTTAAGGCATATTAGGGCTATGACTCTGTGAAATTTTCTGTGGTTACAAACACTGGTGCACTCTAAATGCAAATAATTCAAACTTCACTGGTCACTAACCTATCCGACAACATTGCAATGGTTGGTGTGTACTTATCACCCCCATGCTAGACTATGTGATAAAGGAGAGTTCTCATAAGCCTCTTGCATACTTTATTAATCCCAACACAGGTTATATGGACCTTTATTTTAATCCTGCCACACCCTGTGCTTATTGACAATGTACACAATGATGAGCACAAAGACAGTCATTTTTTGCTGGACAATGGGCATGGGCAAGATCTTAGACGTTGATGGTTTGGATTACACTCGTTCCAGAAGCTGCTAGACAGACAGATAAAATGTGTTGAATGAAAAGTGACCAAAGGGCAACATAGTTTTGTATTGCAACTGTAGAGAGTCCTCCAAAACACATCATTTTAATAATTCTCACTTTGCACCAAATCCTCCTTACAAAAGATGGCTGGGAAGGACATTTTATTGAAGAGGATATGATTTAATATATGCTGATAGGAGAAAGAGGGGGAGGAAGTATGTGGGTGGAACCCAGGGAGCTATTTTGTGGGTTTTGAGGGTGTTTGTGTACATTGACATATACACTTTTATCAAACTTTGGTCAGCTGATTTGATAGACATGCCTGGTTGGGAAGCACATTATATTGAAGAGAATATGCCTTAATATATGCTGACAGCAGACCAAGGGGGTGGAAGCATGTGGATCCCAGGGAGCTATTTTGTAGGTTTTGAGGGGATGATTCGATCGGTGTCCCTGTTCATTCAGCCATCTCTTAAAGAATTGCTGGTCCATACATGAGGTGTCTATTTGCCAGTTTGATCTTCCCTCTGCCTAGTGTTGGATCAGTTCCACCTGTCGAATAACAAACCGTATGGAATCACAATTATGCATCTTTATTATTTTCTCCTCCTATCTATTATTTATTCCGAGCCCCTCTTTACTATTTATATTCTGCCTTGTATGACCGTCGTACAAACCCGTCACTCTCCGGGAATGGAGAAGTTCTTACTTATATTGTTTACTTATTGTAGTTGTACCTCAGTCTATCTTTTCAAGACTGAGGTCAGTATCTATCCTTTTTTACTTTACCACAAAGACTCATAAAGTAGTAGCTTTATCTGTTCTATAGGTATAGCTAACAATAACATAGTCTATCTTTTTGAGACTGAGCTTTATCTGTTCTATACCACCAACTTAAGCTAACTGCTTTTACAACATCATACAACTTAGCCTGCTCTGCAAGAATATCAATCAATACAATTAACTTTTGCAACAAGGTTTTGACTGGGCCTGACCAGGATGTAATGGGAATTGGTGTCAAGCCCTGGGATGCCCAATATCCAAACCTTCCTCAGAAAATAAATAGCGAGTGACACATTATGTTTGGGTGGACCACCTGAGGTGTGTTAGGGGACACCTGATTTTCGACCAAACCACCAACTCCCAATCAGGCCCAAACCCTACCCCAGTCCTGACTCTGAACCAACTCCCAAGTCTACTTCAGAATCAAGACCTGACCATGACTCGGTACGTTCCACCTCACCGACAAAATTGACCTGAACCCAAATTGACCAATTCAACTCCGGAATCACAATTGGTCCGTGTCCAACTCCCAAATCACAATTGGTCCTGGTCCAACTCCCAAATATCAATTGGTCCAACTCCCAATCCAATTTCAACTTCTTATTTTATTATTTCATTTTATCTTCACATGACACCATTTTTATTATTTTTATGATCATATCATTTCTTTATTTATTTACATATCTCTGTTATGTCCATATTAGTACTTAAATACCCCACCATCCTAGCAGCTGATTTTTGGTTATGTTTGGCCCCGATCTGAACTCCAAAACATTTAGATGAACTCCCAATCCTGATTGGGACCCAGCCAACTTTCAGTTGCCCTAACAAGGTGTACAAAATACTGGCTGGACATTCAGGTGACCACCGCCCAAATTCTGGCTGGTTCTGCATGTGTGATTCTGGGTATCACCCAACTTCCTAGGGCACAATAGATTTACAAAATTGGCTGCATATTGTAGAAAAATACTCTATGCATGAGGATGTGTTCCCACCCATTTATCTTTTCCAGTATTGGTCAGCATATGTGCCGATCTTGGCAGTGTTTGCCCAAGGGCATAAACATTCATTTAATCTGCAATTCGGCTACCCATCTGCCAGACCACCAGCCAGTACTAGTTATTTTCTGCCATTTGGGCATTTGCCTGAAGGCCCAACAATTATCATTCTTTCTGCAATTCAGCTGCCCACCTGAACAAACAGCTGGAATCAAATTCCAGGCATTCACCTGAAGCCACAAAGAAAGCAGAACCAATATGCCATTTCAGGTGCATGCCCACCTGACCAATCAGCCACAGCAATTTCTCTGCAATTCCGGCCCCCCCCCCCCCAAGCCAACCCCAAGCCCAAGATTCACTCATAATTTACTAATCCACCCGACCTTCTGAGGGGCATCAGCTCATTGGTCAATCACAGACGATATCCCAGTGTCAGCTCAGTCCGCTGCTGGTGCTATGATGGTACATTATGGCACTTCACTCTTCTGTCTTTGACCCACTATTCTAACTATACTGGCTGCGGAGTCTTCTTAAAACTATTGATTTTCTTGTGATTGTCCTTGGTGCGATGTACACCACAACGAGAACAACTCTACGTCAAACAAAGACCCTGCCTTCAGTTGAACAGTTCAGAGGAACTTGTGCAGATCGCAGCCTCTGATAACAATCGGGCGCTGCTTGTTGAATGGATATTTACCCATCCAGGATATCTTAAATGGAGCACAGATCTTTGTAGACCGGATGATTTGGTTATTTCTGCCCATCTAGAGACTTTGGCGCTTATAGAACAGGAGGGTTTACAGGGCTTACAAGATTTGTTTACGGAGGAGATTACCATGTGCTATGCTACTATTCTTGGGGACGAAATAGAATTTCGACGATGGGGTCAGAGGGTGGTGCAATTAAGCCGCGTAGAAGATCTTGAGAAGATCCCCTTTTAGCTGCTAAGTTTGAACAGTGGTTAGAACTTGAAGATCCCTCACGAAACTTCAAGAGGTGGGCATGGAGGAAGAAGCAGCGCATGCGTAGGTTTTCTAGAATCTAATATTGTGTCTGCAAAGCTAACATTTTGATCGCAGAGCGGCCAGTTGAAATCAGCAGAGGATTTAGAGTTGCCAATCATGGAAGATACTTTCCAATTGCTCTTCCAGGTTGCGGATTGACACCTTTGGATACACATTACTGGACCTCATGTGCTATATATAGCTAAGTACAAGCCTTAGTAGTTCTCCTAACTAATAACAGTTATCTTTATTTCGGCATGGATCCACACCACCGTTCAACAAATGAGTCCAGCCGTTTCGCAGTGGGACCATTTTTTGTAAACGTTTCGTGCACTTTTACTTCTAGTTTCCTCACAAAACCCTCCAGCCTCATAGCTCTGTCCCTCGCCTGGGCCTCGATTTGTTGAACTTGAGTGGGAAAAGCAAATGGTGCAGAAGTCGTCAGAGGCGAATTTGCGTAGATCTTGGACAATGAAGGATGTATTGGCCTGCAAGGGAACGACTCAGTTGGTGTCACTGACAATTTGTAAGAATTGCAAGGTAGGTAGGTACCTTGCAGAATATTCACGGATGAGTGTCTCAATCCAAGCTTTCTCTGATGTTTCCATGACGGCTAAGCGTTTATTCCGTACGAGATGTTCTGTCAGGATATCTTCATGGAGTGAGGTAACAGAAGATGGATCTGTAGTTGTATGTCAGGTCAAGAAAACAAGAAACTTTTGAAAAAGCAAACCGTTATAACCAGGTTCTTTACTTTGCACCTCATGTGAATCGTTTTTGGTGCCGAGGCTCTCATTTACGAAGTTCATATCTATATCTTCCAACTCGTCCCCAAAGGCTTCTAGAAGTGCCTCTGCTTCTTGAATGCAATGCCACACTTTTGCGAGACTTGTGTGTAGCCGCTCTAGAGGAGTGAGCACAACATCAAGAGACTCTAGTGCCTAACATGGAAGGAGTACTTGTGAGCAACTTCAAAAGTTTTTTGTAGGCCGGTTATGAGTACCTGGTCCAACCCAGTCTCATACGTCCGAAGTATCGCAATTTGGTCAAGACAACGTGCGTGACTTATTTCAGCATCCACGTCGAGTGCCGATGGTTCAAGAAAGACCTCAGAATCGTCATCTTGTCCATCAAGTTCTTGAAGGATACTTTGTAGGAGGTTTGTCGGTGCCGCGCCTCGCTCTCTCGAAGTTGCTTCATGCTCCAATAAAGCGCAAATATCCTCCAGTTCCGGATTCTTAGTGAGAATATGATTGGTGGGGCCGGACTTCATGGACTTGAATGCTGCCTTCAAACGATCTGCTTCCATTTGTATATCTTCGTTCTTGAAGGCTTCCTCTTTACGAATAAGTGAAAGTCTTTCGGTGTGCTCCCGAAGGTCGGCAATTATGGCTGTTAACGAGGTCTGTGCTTGAGCAAGAGAAGAACGAGCATGTTCATTAGTGATATTTTTATCATGGTCTGGTAAGACAAGGGTTTGGTTGAGACTCCACCAAAATTGAATGTGTGGGGATTAGTCACCAGATTTTTCGACAACGTTTGTCTCAATTATCGCATTCGCGTCGTCATCAGGGTAGGAAATATTGAGAGTGTGGACAAGTGCCTTTGCATTCGTCAGTGTCGTCGCGATAGTCGTGTCTGCCTAGAAGAGACCCATGTGTTTAGGTGACTGTCAGCGGTAGTAAGTCGCGTACGTTGACAGAGAGCTCTGACAGCTTTTCTTCAGTATCATTTGTGTCTGATTTCACCTCGTCAAGGGTTCGTTGCAAAGATTTGATCGCCTGCGTGAGTTTCTGCGAGGCTTTCCTACAGAATGCTTCAACATCCATTTGTACATACCAAGAAAACACGATGTATACTTAGTCATAACCAATCTGGTTGACAGAAGGCCCGTCTCTCGCTTCAGAAGTTCCGTTTCATTGTTGATGTAACCTGCTTGTTGCCTGATAGACATCCCGTCATAAACCTTAAACTTATGTTAGGCAATTGAAACGCACTTCAATCGCGACAGCGGCAAATAATCTGAGTCCGATATATCATTGGAGGCATCGCGCGATAAGCTTTCATGGCCTAGTCTATGATTACATTCAACGATCCAAATTGGGAGAGAGATTGAGTAGAATCAGCAGATACGAACATCAAGACCTCATCTTTCTCAAGCGCCACATCTCGTAATGCAGCACGCATTTTTATCTCTATTTGTTCTTCATTATCATCGACACCGTTGCCTGAAGTTACATTCTGTTCAAGGTTTGGATTCGGAATATTCCAATCGTGGAGTTGATCAGCAAGCCATTCGAAGAAAGCATTTCCTGCTGGAAGATCTGTGGCCCAATCGATATCGGTAGATTCAAGAGGGGGACCTCCAAGTAGCGATATCGTTTTCACTAGACTTTGGGGGCCTGTAAGACGCGTCATGGAAAGAGTCAGAAGGACGCGACGCGTCGGCTGGTAGTTCGCAGCTTCCCAAGGTGGCACAGTCGATGGCTACTAACTTCGAAGTTATAATAGAAACGCGAGATATGTACATCGCTAACAAGACATAAACAAGTTTAAACAAGTCCTGTAGTCGATGCTAATTGTATGTTAGCTACCTTCAATCAATTATGTAACCTACTTCTATGATTCACAATCCTTCGTCCCACCTAGTATCTATATCCCTGACACCCTCAAATTTCCTATTGTCGGTTAACGTTGTTGATATTAATCTTGGTCAACCCTGAGGAAGCTCATTAACACCGACAACGAGTCAAAACGACCTGTAGCACTTATCAAGTCCCGAGGATGTCTATTCCAATGATACCGAACGAAGAGGCTTCACCCGTGTCTAATCCTTGCGTGGATCTAACGCATGTCAATGAGCGCGTTGGCACTGGGTCAATGTTAAACCTCTTTCCTCCAGAAATGCTCTTAGAGATATTTCTACAAGTCGTGCCAGCACCTCGATCATTCGAGACAGGAAATTCGATCAAATTTCCAGATCACGATCACAAGTCGATATTTACCTTATCACAGGTTTGTAGCTATTGGAGGAGTGTCGCTCTTTCAACACCTGGCCTATGGACTTGCATTCCATTCATATATAGCAAAGACAGAAAAAACTGCAGATCCGACAACTTCTTGGCCCTCATTCGATTATTTATCGAACGTTCCGGAGATACCCCCATACACATAACGATATCGATTTGCAAACTTTGCATGGCTGGCGAATATTACGACTTGATCGACGAACCCATCCCCCATCCTGCAATTGATCTTATTCTATCACATTCTCATCGCTGGAAGAGTGCGATCATACACCTCGATCATTATCTCTTCCCACTGCTGGGCAGTCTTGAGTCGGAGGGCGAAAGCGTACTCCCAATCCTGGAAAGTTTGAATGTGCGATCCCACTATCGGGACGTTTACGGTCCTTACACAGGCCCCAAGAATATTTTTACCAATGCGCCTGCATTACGACATGCTATCTTCGATGGACATCAAACGCATCATTGCCTGAACTTTCCTTGGAGCCAGTTGACAAGCTACATAGGCTTGCCCGACGCAATGGAAAATTTACGACCCGCAAGTGCTCATCTTACAACACTTGTCCTACGTGGTCCACTGAGCATGATGGCTTACCCTTCCTCATCGCTTCAATTTCCTCAGCTTACATCACTGCGTGTGGAACACACGAGTCATCCATATCCCCATACATTTGTCCTTCATCCAAATACCGTCTTTCAATACATTGTGGCGCCTAATCTGCTCAGCCTTGAAATCTCCGACCACCCCTCTGAAGCCAGAGCCCCAAGGATTGTTGAACATCTTATTTCCACCACACTCTCGCACTGTCCGCCTTTACAATCCCTGAGCTTCCGTGTGGCCGGTCTGACTTTGAATCTTCTTGAAAAGTTGCTAGACGCAGTGCCTTCTCTAGTGTCGCTCGATGTCTATAACATACCACCGGAAGATTTCTATTCTCTCATATTCAAGACGGCTCTTACACCAGATGGCCTCTGCGCCCCTCGAATACAGCAACTGGAGTCTTTGACAATTCGGGGACTATCAGACGTGGATGACGTGGATGTTACACCTCTTGTTGATGTCTACATCTCCCGTCGGCTAATATTTGAAAAATCTCAAGGCATTCCTCAAACGAAAGTTCCATGCATTAAATTAACATATTCTTCGAGTTCCACGTGTTTCCAAGCTCAAGACCAGATTGAGGGTTGGGCACGACACAAGGATTATGAAAAGGGTTCAGAATATCTCAAATTGATTGGATGGCGTGATTATCTTGCTAAACAGTTTCTTAGTCGAGTCTCCAACATTGGTCAAAAATATGCCGTATGTTGAATTGTTTTCTGGAAGGATGGTTATGACTTACAATGGAATAGATTGCTGGAACACCAGCTCAGTGGAAGAAATACCTTTGCAAAGTACTTTTTTACTCAAAAGTACCCATAAATTTCTGACAACATCTATAACAGGATATGTCAAAGATTAATAGATTTTTTAATGTAATCGAATGCCATGAATTGGAGGATGTAATTTTGCTTGAGGTCAGATATAAAACAACGTTTGTTGGCAAATGCACAAACTAAGAAGAAATGACTGCGTAGGTGTCGAGGCTTACAACAATCATGCGTGACATTAGTGGGATGCCTGCTGGCGTAATCCCAGAAGACAATGTCTACTGTTTCCGACAACGAGCAAGAAGTCTAATGCATAAATGGACCCCCATGCTGAATACAATGAGCTTGGGACGTGCATGGGTGGTGGACGATGATTTTGTTAGTTTGCGCCTTGTGAAGTCCATTGAATATTAGTAGGAATTATTATTAATTGTTCAACTCTTGTCTTGACTATCTCTGCTTGAAAATTGTTACGTTTGTACTGGCCACCCAGAGGCTTTGCAATTTGATTTTCACGCGATATATTCTTCATCGCCAACGCTCTCAGCTACGAGTAGCTTTTGACATCTGTATTCTAGCGCATACGTGGAAGTGAGCCACACAAACGTCAAGTAGACAATCTTGGCTATATTCTTCCTTTAGGTCTCCTACTACCAATCAATAATGCTCTCTGGGTCGTCCAGCATCCTCTTGTCCCTTTTTGGGTGGTCGTTCATCCCAGACTTTGCCGCCAGACAGATCCTCAACCTTGTCTATTTCAAATCTCCCATCCGAATCACGACGGCACCCACTCCAGGAAGCCTCCAACATCGCAAACACTATGCCATTACTTTTGCTTTTGTCATATTGACCTACCTTACCTATACTCTCGTCCAAGCCGCCCGCACAATGCAACCCAACTTTTACCAAATCCTTGGAGTGACACCGAATGTGGATGAGAATGGGCTGAAGCTTGCATTTAGGGCTTTTGTGAAGCGGAATCATCCAGATCGACCAGAAGTGGGGAGAGAAGGAGAGGCATTGTTCATGGCAGTGAGAGACGCTTTTGAAGCGTTGAAGGATCCTGTGGTCAGGTTTGCTTATGACCGGTGCGCGCGACTACGTTCTGGGCTGGGGTTAACGTTGACGAGTATTGGATCCTTAGGTTTGGTCCAGACGTCCTTGCGTGGCGAAACAACTGTAAAACGACGCGTGAATTCATGTACCAAGGGTTTATGGTGTCGTCTGGGTACCACATTGTCGCTGGTATGGCACTCTTGTTCTGGTCTGCTATCAGTCAGCCGAGCCCAGTGTCTTTCGTGCGTACTTTCTAAATCTTGAAGATGATATTGATTTAAAATCGTTGAATTAACAGTGGCGCTACATCCTTTTTGCATCCCTTTTTGCAGGAGAACTTTCCCTACTACTCTCCGCACCTCAGTTACCTGTCTCTACGCCCTCTTCTTCAAGCTCTCCGATTGTATCCGCCCACGCTCTTCTACCGTCCTCTTTCTCAATCCTCCAAACTGTGTTTCCTCACCGTGTTCCGTACCAACACATCCTCTTCCTTCACCAAGTCTTCATGTTCTTCAGCGTAGCACTCAGCAGAGTTGTCCCATATTTCACATTCCTCTTTGACGACTCCGAAGTTACGCAACCGCAAGTGAACCCCGCCGAAAGAGCACTTTGGGAGCGCATATACGCAACCATTGCTGTTGCTGATCGGGAAGGTGAGATTCTTTTAACAATTGTGATCTATCTGGTTTCAACATTTATTGCTTCATCAGCATCCATAATATTGCACACTATCCTTCGGTCCATAACACCAGCTTCTTCTCAAAGCCTATATCACGACCCTACCTTGGCTCGCATGCAACCTCTATCTCCATCAGCGATGAATGAATCTCTAGCGTTGCTCACGCCAGAAATGGAAGCTCTTGTCGTTGAAGCTAATATCAAAAATAATAATGCTGGTCCAATCGCTGCTGCTTGGGAGGCGGCACTTCTCAAGGCCATTCGCATCCCAACCATTGATTCTGATACTGCGGTCGACGGTTCAAACGGAAAGGGAGCAGAAAAGAGCAAAAATCAAAGTTCGGGACGAACGACGTCTGCTCCATCTACCCCGCATCGGGCCAAAAATTTCTGGGAAAAGGAAGTGGTGGAAGAAGTGACTGTGCCATCTATTTCTGAGGAGCCTCATTCTTCGCGGCCTGTGCTGAAGAAACGCTCCCCTGGCAGCTCCCCTGTAAGACAAGCGTCTTTTGGAGGAAGGTTGGGCGAACTTTGAGGGGGGAGGGAGCAGATTCATCTACTTGGAATTTATTACCTTTCCATCCACAAAACGTAGAACTATCTTTTTGGATTGCTAATCCCTATGTATGTTTTGTAACGCAAATCTTTAATATTATTTCCCGTAGCCTACACTTTAGGTCCGCAGTCCTGCTTGCAACACGCAAGCATCTGGGCTACTGCAATTCTGTTGTAGTCTCACTCTCAGCCAAGGTAAAATTGAGATTGTACAGAACAGAAAGGTCGTCCAAGTCTGTTGGCCTCTCAATACATAACGACAGCTTTCGAGCCAAAAATGTGGCCAACACATGCTTGCACTGAGACATCAAGAAGATGAATATTAGTTCAGTCCGATGATGATCATGAAACAAACCATGATGTGGGTTTCCGACAGTAGAACTGCGTATATGAAAGAAGGACATGTGCAAGAATACGGTACTCTCGGAGCTGCATCCAGGTCAGGAAGAATAGTGTATGTTGCCGTCGATCCTAGAACTTCGTATTCGGTATGTCCCCAAGGAGTGATACGATGAATCACTGACAAGAGAAAAAAAGGGTTAATCAAAAGGTTTCTTTCTCATCAAATCTAAGTGGCTTACCGCTTCCACGGTCAATGAGATCCAGAGCAGCGATGATGAGGTTCTCTGGAAAGATGATTTGAAGTTTCATCAATGAATCATCGGAAACTTGGACGACAAGGTGGATTAGATGGTTAGTTCACGAACTTTGGGGACGAGTACATACGCTCATCATCTTCGAGACGGATGGAATCAATGATACTCTTCGCAAGAGTCAATGAATTCATGTCCGGAGGTTAGTTAGCTTTGCTGGCCTTGACATGGGATCGGGCGACCATGTACATCGTTAGATACAACAGACTTTAAATAATGCTACAGGCAAGGCTGGTGCCAAACAATACCACTGGCAAGCAGTCGCGTCCACATATTTAAATTTATACAATCCAAACTTCATGCCATCATATCTATTTCATTTTGCTGATGCTCACAACGAATTCAGACTTCCTGAACTGAAATCTATTGCAGAACTTTATGGATTCCCCATTACTCTGCCTCAAAACGACGATGATCGCGATCCTACAAGGCCATGCATGGTTATTGAACTTGAGGAGGAAGAACATGCACGAATTCTGGCAAACCGATGTATTTTAATCAAGTCTGTCCTTGTATCTTGTGATGATTCAGCGTGATCTGACTTTCTGCGCGATTGTAGATCTGTATTCGAGTTTTATGGGCAAGGGTCTAGTTACGAAGCCCTTCATGCTGCCAATCGTCGAAATGAGACCCTATGGCATCGTTATGTCAAGGATACTTCTTTTCGCTTTCTAGTGACTGCGTACAATCACACAATCCCACAATCAAGGCAAAGAGACGTTATAGAAAGCTTTGCTTATATGGGCTTCCTCGGAAAAATTGATATGAAGACTCCTGATATCACTCTGACCTGTTTCGAAGAATGTACGTGTATTTCACCTTACGTTGGATCGAGTGCAGCATTTCGTACCATGTACAGATAAGGATCGTCACGGAACAACCCGGGAAAAGCACGAAGGAGATGGAAATTTCCGACAAGTATTCTTTGGTAGGTTGGTACGTTCATCGGAACGGATTCCCGAGAATCTGCCGTTTGACTCTTTTTTTTTTGCTATTCCATATAAAGCTATTTGAAGGGTCTGCCAGACACTTGATTGGGAAGTTCAATGTCAAGACACGAGTGTACTATGGGAACACAAGTATGGATTCAGAGATGTCCCTGCTCATGGCAAACCAGACTTTGGTGAGAGCCGATTACGCCAATTTTATTTCACGCCGTAATGCTCATATTAGGTGACTAGGCCTCTCCTGGGAAACTCATTTACGATCCCTTTATGGGAACAGGGAGCATGGCCTATGTCAGTGTCCCGCCTTTGCTATAACCTTACTTCTCATCAGTTGTTTTATCCAGCCCGCAGCCCATTTTGGTGCCCTCGTTTTCGGTTCAGATATTGATGGGCGTCAAATGAGGGGGAAAGGTACATATTTTGTGATTCAGAGTGCACTTTTATCCGACTCTTTTGCCTAGAAAAAACCCCAGGCGTAGTGCGAGCTGCAACTCAATACGGGGTCGCATCGCGATTGGTGGATTTATCAGTGTTTGATCTAACTCATCACCCATGGCGATGTGGAGGCCTATTTGACGCAATCGTTACCGATCCGCCTTGTTCGTATGGATATTTATTCCGTCCTCTATTATTTTCATTTACCTTGAAATTCACACACACAGACGGCGTACGAGCTGGCGCTAAGCGTCTTGGACGCAAGAAGCAATTAACAGAGGTCCAGAAAGAACTTATGCTAAAGCACCGACTTTCTTCACCCAGCCAGTGTGTAGCTTCTTTTGTTTTTCCGTTTGATACGTTTCTGAATCTTGAATTCGGTAGAGATGAACAACCGTACATCCCACCCACAAAACCGTATGAATTATCGCAGCTAGTCACTGATCTCGTACTTTTCGCAAGATATTTATTAAAGCCTGGAGGTCGCCTCGTGTTCTTCCTTCCGACGGTGACTGATGAGTACGAGGAAATCGATATTCATACAATGCTGTGTGAAGGGATGGAAGTTATTGCTAATTCTCTACAAGACTTTGGGTCTTGGGGGCGGAGAGTAAGTGACATTTACTCGTTATTTGCTTCTTCACCCGTAAGCCCTAATGTTTCCTTGTATAGTTGGTGACTATCAAGAAAATTACTGAGGAACAATATCCAGCCCCGACATTTAATCCGATTCCTCTTCAAGACGAGAATACCCATGTACCGGCGCATAAAGACTTCCGGGAGAAATACTTCCAGGGATTTAAATCAGCAATATCTGAAGATCGACAGGATCATTCATGACCCTCATAAACCGTATCACACGCCGCCTTGTTGTAGTATGTAGTGGTGTTGAACTAGTCATATACATCACTGCAGTCCTTTTGTCAACGCTGTTCCGGTCTTTTCCAGATCACAGTTGCTTTTTCAATAGTTGCCAATACTTGACTAAATTCTACAAACATATATATTGTCTCAGTACTATTATATACTCGTTCAAATGGCTAGCAGAACATCGATATAGCGTAAAATATGTGTAAATCATGATGCAGTAAATGCTTTATAGATGCATAAAGGATACCAGTCTAGTCTTGTTGCAAACAGTCAGAAGCAAATTTGGATGCGTGACAGAAAAAAAATTCGCTGTTTACTTGGGCTATCGTGATTCAAAAGATTTCAGGAAAAAGATGGTGTCTCTATAGATCTAGATTCGGACGCTCTGGAGCCTTCAACAATGGCCATAGCATCGGCCACGGTTTCTCGGAAGGCATCAGCACCCAGAAGGTCAACGATGCCAGCCATTGCGAAAGTCTTTCGGGGACGTGGTCGGAGATGCGTGATAAACAATCCTACACCTCGGTTCTAATGAATCATGGAAGTGTTAGAAGAAGTGAAATGAAGAGGGAGAATATGGCTGCGTACCTGGTAGTCCTCTAGAAGTTCGTAAAATATCTGGGCAGCCCTATGATTGAATTGCAACGTTTGTGAGACTGCGCTGGACAGAGGGTGATGATGAATGCCTACGAAGCATCACATGTATCCACATCGGCCATATGGAAAACGAGAGTAGAAGCTTGCTGTCGACGAGGTGCTTCAGAAGGATGTAATCTATCCAACCCATAAATTTCCAACCGGTGGAGTCGCTCTAGTACAAATTAGGTATGAGCGATTAGGTGTTGTATTTAATATATAACACGGACCTTTCAGCTGTGCTGTGTTTGCTATACAAAAGATAGCATAAAAATTGGACGATCAAAATATGAAATAACGGCCTACCGAAATCCAGATTTTCGCGAATTTGAACAATGAGAGCCCCTGCTACGCTTTCCTCCGCTTCAGGATTTTCTTTAATCGGTGACCATCGATCGGTACCGGGAATACGGCCCTATGCAAAGATTGAGAGACGTTAACATGGAATGAAGTGTCCATCACCCCATACCAGAATGGTCATCCGTGTCTTTGATGAACGGTGCACCACCATAAGCAAAGATATGACCAAACTGACTACCACGCCAACTTCAATATTCCAAACAATGGAGAGGACGAATGTTAGGACCATAAGTGTAAGATCAACCCAGGCCTTCATACTAAAAAATACGATAGTGATATATACACGCTGGAGGATAATGGAGGATATAACCAACCGGAAGTAATAGAAAACCTCATGTGGTGTCTCAGCCAGAAGAGCAAAAACGATGCGGCAGATACTAAAAGGGAGGATATAGAATGAGTCAACCAAACATGAAATTATTTTTCTTTAACGAACATTGACGCCAAAACGCATGTAGGAAGGGAATATAGCCATGGTAAAAGGAAGAACGTCGCCAGGAGAATAATCCCAGAGCAGACTAGAGAAGCCATCTGGGTCCGGCCCCCGACATCTCCGTTAATTCGAGATCTAGCCCCACTTGAAATCAGACCGATTATCGGAAGGAACATAGCCGTACCTAGTGATGGAGCCGAAAGCTGGCAAGGTACCAGGGATGAAAGATCCTGCCAAGTTAGCAGCTCCAAGAGCCACCAACTCGCGATTAGGGCTAATAGAGTATCCAAAACGCGCACTGTTCTGCTTTGCTGCAACGATGCTGTCTAAGAAGCCTACTACTGATATTAGACTATTGAGACTTGATAAGCACCGATATCATGAGAAGCAGAAGATGTACGGACATGGCCGTTGAAGTGGTTCTTCGAAGAAATTTGATGTTAGATGCCTTGAGAGGGAATTCGATGAGTGACTCTCCAGTCTGTATGTCAACTGGGCCAAGAATATCGATCCCATGTGTTTCCCACCCGAATTCGGCGGAAAGAACTGTCAAAATATGTCAGAAATTGTGGATCCGTATCCAAAAATGTAAAACGGACTGGTCGATACAACAACGACAATAAGCACTTCCGGTAGACGATATATCCACCAAGTACCTTGAAATTTGTTCTTGACATACTTAAGAGCGACCAAAGCGAAAAGGGCAGAAAAACTGATGATTGTGGTAAGACGATTGGGGTTTGTAATTGCGTTTTGGAAAAGGAAGCGCAGCTTCTCTAATGTTGTTTCTGGATCTGCAGCATGAAGCAGTTCTGTTAAACCAAACATGGGAATGAGTTGCTCGCTATCGCCGACAATGCCGTTAGATACGAGTGGAGCCGTTAGATATGAGTGGAGACTTAGGAAATGGTTCTTACATCATGATAAGGATGGCAACAGCAGCAATGAACCCGTGCAAGAGGGCACGGCTTAAGACAACATCAATAAATCCTAGCCTGAAAAATCCAAGCAAAAAGGATATTAGGCCGGTCTACAGGGATTTATTATAATGCTGGTGGAAAGATGAATGAGCATATACCTGGAAAGTGATCGCACTAGCCACCCCCAGTCCGAGGAGATCATAATCTCCCGAAGGTGGTGCGGGATAATCATGACGGATCTCAGAGATGGCCTGGCCAAGAAGAAGACTGAGTGCAGCCTCCGGGGCTACGTTGAGCTGCCTTGAGGTACCCAAGAAGGCATAAACAATTCCAGGAATCGAGGCGGAAAACTAAATCCGAAAGGTGAATTTAATGCTAGTTGCTGACAGAAAAATATCTCGCACCAATCCAGTAACGGGGCTCAGCTTGGCAAGAGACGAAGCATAACTGACGGACTGTGGAACAAGCATTGAGGCTACTGTAATTCCCGCTAGAAAGTCACCTCCAAACCTATTGACAGTGAGTTGATCTGGACAGGTGCATATTGGAAATTTAGGGGAACGTACAGTGAAAAAGAATAATCTGGTATCCACCTTAAGGAGGGGATGTAATATTTTATTCTTTTTGCAACCGTTGACTGCGATATGAGCTTTCGCTCTAAAGGCATCGATGAGAGTCAATTGCCAGGAACGTGAGGTTTTGCTTGAGCTCATAGGGATGAATGCTCACCATGTTGTGACGTCGTTGTGGAGTCATATTGTATAGATTCTCTCTCTACATCAAGCAAGCCAGCCCTTTCGCTTGTTTGAGCGTCGATCCCCATGATGGAAGCTGTTGAGTCGTGGTCGCGGTCGTGAATTGGCGTGTGTCTCATTTGATGATGAGATGGGTCCTGGAGTAAGCATGCACGGCAGCGTCGGCTATCAAATATGCGGGTTGATACACACGTGGTATACACTGGCTGGTAATCGTCGGCTTGAGGCCGGATGCGGTTAGCCCCATTCCCACTCCACTCCGGGAGTTTCCGCCGGTCTGCCGGACTGAGCGTCGGAATGAATCATTCGGGTTTTGCCGGGAGCTTGACACATGCATCCTAAAAATAATTGCAATATGGTAGGTCGATAAAAGCCAATCATGGTCTGCATAGTCTTGCTCAAACTCATTGTCCGTTACTGGACAATACGCACGAAATTCGAAGAGCCGCGTTAGAAAAAAAAAAAGCACATATACGAAACATGAAAGTGAGATGTGCCTAACAAATACCCTTTGCGGACGTCGAAGAAACGCGTAATCGCAAGTTGACTTCTGATAAACAATATACATATTTTGAGCGGAAAATGATCCATCGAACAGGTTTCTATCATAACGATTTCTGGGAAGTGTAATAAGTGTCAGTGTGCACAGAATTTGTAGCCAGTGATTGATATGGCCACTGCTCAGAGCAGGGTTCGGAGTCATAGGTAGGTAATATCGAAATCGAGAACCAATTTCACATCTAGATTCTAGACGTAATAACTCAGCAACCTAGCTAGGGTCAGAAGGAAAGTCACAAGGAGCGAGAGCTTTAGGACGTACTTAAAAGTCTATTGCGTCGAAGGGATAGTATCTGGTCGAGTCAAGACGAGGTTAGAAGGGACTTGACGATCCACAATTGGCTTCATTACCGTCCAACCCAGGCAATGAACAGATAACGAGGTGGAAAATCAAAGCGCAAGGCCAGACCCTGTATATGAAATTCCAGTTAGGCAAGGCTCCGGCGATAGTCAGCTTCAGTGTACATCCTCACTGACGCATGCTACTGCAGTCTTTGTCGTCAAAATTTGACGATTTGAACTGCCCTAATCTATTGAGTTTATCGCGGTCGCGAAGCGTCAGGGAGTTCGAGGGAAGGAGTTACTTGAAATCGATGACAAAGTTGAAGTCAACCAGTTTGTTTGTCTTGTCAAAATGTCTCAACTGACCTGAAACATCTCCAACTTTCGCGTCGACCTTTTCTGATTTCATGCAAGGGCTTCCTCCCAAGGTATGACAACACACATGGTATAGACAATGTAATGGAAAATGAACATACCAAAATAATTCCACCTTATCCTGGTATAGTCCTCATGCATGCCGACATAGCGCTTACACAATCTTGTGTATTTAAAATTGAATCGCCACCCACGTCGCCGTACTTGATGTTTCCCCCTCTTTTCATGACGTTGTTGTACAGTAATGCTCTCGTTTATCTTTAAACCCCTCCGATAAGACCTATACGATCGCCTGAGGGGTAATAACCCACCCCAGGTCAGAAGGAGGATACTGTCGGGAATGAGAGAGGGAAAAAACTTTGTCAGTATTGATCGATGATTTCAGGAAAGCGACTAAACTGTTTGGAGCACCGTGTATGTCGCACAGTATTCGTTTTTACTCGGTCATCAACCTGGCATACCGATTAATCAGTTCGCGAGGAAGACTGGCCGCACATCGTAGAAGTCTCCATGATCACAAAACATATAGGTCTACATGATCGGAAAAGTGAGCGTTGTCTACGTCCTTAGAGAAATAAAGATCCGACCTGACGGCTCCGCAGACTTCTGAACAAGTAGACAAGATGAGCTCACAATTGTGCCTAGCTCATATAGGGCCGTTTCAGGATCTTCCTAAAATTCGACCAAAACGGAGTCCAAGGTCAGTATCTGATCGGACTCGATATCCACGCTGATGACAGTTTATTTTTCAGCTCAAGATAATTAGACAGCTCGTTGGGGATGGCACGACTAGGCAGGTTATTCAATTTGAAATTTCAGGCTTCCAAAAAATTTCCTTGGGTTTGAAACATCGACCCAGATGATTGTGAGAACCAACCATGCTTGAGCGTTCATATAATGCCGTCCTCGTCTGGTATTATCCGGCCCGCGGTCTCTGCTCTCCAGGATACGCTCTTATGATTAAGAGCCATTCAGGGAGCATATTACCATGGGAATGGAGGATGGCAGACCGTGGCGGTGTACATGATCGCGGTTTGGGGACCACAATTGATGCGCCAAATCGCCGATTCAGATATGTCGACAGAGCTGAGGCCGGTTTATCAAACCCTAGGAGGTCGTGCCTGATGTTGAATGCTGCCTCTGTATCGATCCTGCAAGTGATCGTACAGAACATCGCTGGAACTCGAGCACTCATTCCCCAGGGAGATAACTGTTTTTTTTGTACTAGCACCTTCGTGTTGGACATATTAGACCGGGACCTGTTGGTTTCCTGTATTGGCCTCAGTCACGGTTGGACCGTTATACGACAGTGGCGTTGGTTAACATCCATTATTGATCTACCCTTTATCTAGTCAACCCCGAAGCAAATGAGGAGACATCTGGAACACCAGGCAGTGGGTGGGTTACTGAGTGGGATCAAAATTTGGGGATTTGCGCCCGTATGTGCAATGCCACCGATAAATGTTTCTTTCCACCAGAGAAAGACAAAAGGTCCCAACCATTTCCGCTGACTTGCATGCAAAAACGACGAAATAGACAACGGTCAAGATGGAGGAAAGGGGGAAGAGGCGTCTGTTCAAACTTTTGATGCCGTAACCATGTGGCTAGAGTTAAAGTTTCGACTCCTCTTACAGTTTGACTTCTTGCTAAAATCGTTTCTAGCTTCTTATCATGACCGCTGTTTCCTATTAGAGGTCTTTCTACAGGCAATGCCCAAGTATTTCTCCCGAGTGCAGAAGAAGCCTCGCCGTCTGTCTGTTGCATTACGGGTCCGAAGACAACCTACGTAGACGAAGTTATATTATGGGTGATAAAGGAGGCAATTATCCGTAGTTGTCGAACAATGGAGGCAAGTAAGTACCTGGTTGCGGGACTCGCATGCCCTACCATTGGTCTCTGAGCAGCAAAGAGGCTTTGCAGTACCTGATGCTAGGTTGATCTCAAACCCATGATCACACGATACTCAAGACAACTGACTTTTAATCCGTTTTCACGAGAGAACCTTTCTATTGTCTGGCACCGTGTTGGCGCGCATGACTTGGTTCGATCGCGATCTCCTTGCGACGTTTCTCAGGCTTCTTCAACGAATATGTGTGGTGTCGAGAATATTAGGAGACATATTGCAAACCGTCAGCTACAGCGGCTACGATAACACTATCATCTCCAGGTCGGGCGTTACCCATTACAGTCGCAAAACCTTTGACCTAAGCAAGCCTTGTTCGCAGTGGTCGACACAATAATTGTATTGACCGGCCTCACACGTCCGCAAGATGGGATTTTACCTTCTTTTCTCATGGGCGACCTTCCCCAACATCACTAAGAAGCGGGCGAAGTGGATAAATTGTATTCCGTGTACATGCGCACATGATCAATGACGCCATCTCATCGTGAGGTAACATGCGGTCCCCTCCATCCGTACCATAAAATCTTAACACTCTTCTCCACACTCTAGATATTACATGGACAATCTTCTCCGTTTTTTCTTTCTTTTCAGAACGCTTAAATATTCGTTTTTCACCGTAATACCTAGGATCGACAACCCACAATATCATGCGTTTCTTCTTAGTCCTACTCGAGCTCCTACCTCTTCTACCCGCCCTTTCAACTACTCGACCTCAGGCTCGTGCCAACAAGGCTCCATCCCGCTTCAATGACACACTCTTCCATGTAACCAGTGGTTCCAACGTGAATTCTTTCTTGCGGAAAAATGTCACCAGTGGTCAGCTCCTCCTCACCAGCAGCGCTGCCACTGCGTCCATTATGCGGCGGCTTGTTGTCACCCTTCCTGCTGGTAACAAAGGGGCATTGGTATACTCTCTTCCTACGAACAAGGATACGACAGCAGCACCGCTGATCATCGAACTAATAAATGGGACGATGGAGAGTACCCGAAGAGAGTTCAATGCCGGAATTCAAGCTGACGTGAGATTCAGTATTAATGTAACGCTGGGAGTTACCATTGTAGGTGCTGTACGTGCTTTACGAGGTAGGTCCTTCGGTGGTTGCGATCACCAACTACCGTCTTAACTGCACAATAGATTATGTCGAAGGTTCAGGCACGATGCACGATGCACGAGATCTTGAATTATACACTCCTTTCTCATAGTCCGTCCGAAGTTAGGTTGCAATCGGCGATGCATTAACACCACCACTTCAACCGAGTCCTCTGTCCCCATTAACGGCAATGCTAAAAATCCCAACCACAGATATATAAATTTGTTGATCTGTATCTCTCCATCCCTGCGGGAAGTTCAGGCAGATTCTCTGTCATAACTAGGAACAATAGTTCTTTTACTCCTCCCAAAATTGACTTCATATTTCTTTTCCAAAAAGGAACGGCCAACTCTCAAACTGTGCGGGTGCGAGTGTTGACGAACGAGACGGGTCTCGTTGGGTTTGATATAAACAAATTGTTCGTAACTCCCGAAGAAGCTACAACGCCTACTCCGTTGGGGCGTCTCCCAAGTACGTTAGTAGTTTTAGAACATCTTCAAATACTTCCTATTCTCCCTTTTACTTTGAGCTCATATCTTTTTTCGACCTGTTTTTTTAATTAGTTCTCGTTTCTAACATTCCAAAATAAGTTTACCGCGGGGGGATGGAGATTCTTGACCGTAAGTTCATTCACTTGGTCATTCTTCGCCAATCATCTCTTTTTGCGTGCAGTATTTTGGCCCCGATTCCCTCATTGTTTTACGCATGCTCATGCCTTTGCTCACTCCGGAAGTGATTGAACTGCGCTAGGAGCAGTTATCGAGAGAGAAAATACAACGGGGTCACTGTGTCATGAAGAGACGATAGGAAGGAGATTACGCGTCGTTCGTGAGTTTATGCTATCTGTTTTCTCAGAAAATTATCATCGATCACTTGGCTTCGTGATTAGTTTAATATTAGTAATGGAAGGAACGACCCTCGGCAATACTCCCCTTTATGAGTACAAGGTTCGTTTCAGTTCTCATATCAACTAATACCTAAGATGGGTAGATGATTGATACAAGTGAATTTTATCTTAACTGACTTCAATGTACATCCTGCTTACATGTCTTAAAACTTTTGAGATCTATAACCTCATTCCGGCACTTAACATTACTTCCTTGACCTGCCGCAGGGTCAAAACCATTCAGTTTCATTTTTTGCCAAGGAAGCAACGTTGCAGAATGGGACTTATGATGGAGATATCGTTAATAGGTGTGTTTCTAAATGTCTTTACTCAGTGATTCGATTTACGAAACAATATCCAGAATAGCGCCCTACGCGCGTTACCCTTCCTCCTCACCTACACATGACGACCTTCTTGCTTTTCATCCAGGACAGCCTGTAGGCGAATGGCGAGACAGCAACCAAGGAACGGGTTATGGTGCTATACCATTCGATGTGAATGTCGCGTTGTTTCCTGCTAATTTGAGGGCTACGGAAAGTTTGGTAGTAGCCGGAGTGCTCAATATTAGCAACTTGGGATTGCTAGCGAAGGTCAGGGTACTATTGATGTTGAAGTTGTGACAAGCAAGTGGGAATCGGATGCTCCTGGTATGTTTGAAGCGCAGGTCAAGGCGGACATAGCGCAAGCAGCGGTTGGAGGCGTTCGTGGGTAGGACTTAATGTGAGTTTGCTGGGTAGACGGTCCGCGAAAGGGACTGGGAATGTGAGCTTTCACGCGCTTTCGTTGATGCCGGACGGTACTCCCGTTGAGGTATGTGCCAGTGGTGTCAAATCGGGTACCTGCTTACCGTTAATGGATATGGTCCTTAGGTATTAAACTCGGATTTGGGGTTCAATCCCATGTTTGGTCCGAACGTGAGTTCGAACACGTTGTAGATGCGTTGTCGCCTTATCCGCGAGGTGCTGTTGCTATTTTTTACTTCCAATATCTGTCAGTTGACGGATCTTGTTAGGACTACTCACGAACATTGGGATGGTGGTGGCTAATCCAGCGTATGATTCGAACAGGACAAATGTTCAAGTATTGGATAGAACTGCATATCACGAGAAAGTTCCTGCCCGATTTTAGTGAAGAGAGGTAGGGAACTAAAAAACATAACAAAGTCATTTCAGCAGGCTCGAATGGCTGGGGAATTGCAAGGGAACTAAGTTTCTGCACTAATACTACAATAACTGTAGATATCAATCCAGACTCCGAAGCCTCAGTGGTGTGATGATGTCAACCTTGTGTGCAGAACTTGCAGGTAGCACAGTCACGATTGTGGCGTTCTATTGGAGGTGCTTCGGATAGCGAGTTTTTGATTTATCGCATGGAGTTAGACTGAAGTGGCATCTATTCCGAGGTATGGTCGTACTCATTCGATAACAACACCAATTTGTTTTCGGTTGCGGACATTGCGAGTCTGTCTCCTGGAGGAACCGAGTCTGATGCTATGGTCTTACGGATTTTTTGGGTTGATAGCAGCTATGTAATAAATCGCTGTTAGAGCGAAGGTTTTTTGGACCCAAAAGCTCGGCACTTGACGTGGAAGTCCAGAAACGGGGTCTAGGACCGTCTAACCATAAAAGAGTTGTTTTGTACATAAAGCCCGCGTACTAATCACGTGGATTACTAATACTATATCGGCTTGGGGATTGGGGATTGGAATAGACAGTCTTGCCAAACAGAACCTACTATAGTTGTTGTCCCTTCCGCTCCTCTTCTTATCCACAACCACCATGTCTCCTCTACTTCAATGGTCGCTTCTGACCGTCTCAATTGCAGCTTCAGCGTTCGCTACCCCGCTCTCTACTAATTCCGTTGTTCAAACAAACCCTTCTCCCCTAACTATTGCCCCTCTTGTAGTCTCTGATCATCCCCATGGCACCATTAACAACTCGTATATTGTCATGCTCAAAGACAACCTTCCCTCGTTGTTTATGGAGAACCATCTCAACTTCTTGATGGCAGCCCATGACGCAGACCCTCTAGTTGGTGATGACATGGCAGGTATAAACCAGATATACGAAGGTCATATCAACGGTTACGCTGGTCGGTTCACAACCAACGTCCTAGACCAAATCAGGAGAATGCCCGAAGTAGCATTCGTAGAGCAAGACCAAATAGTCCGAACTCAGGATGTTCAGAGATCTGCACCTTGGGTGAGCTTCTCTTATCGTATATCATCACATGTTACCCCGCAGTAGATCTCACCAATGTTCCAAATATAGGGTCTTGCCCGCGTAAGCCACCGACCTAGACTTACCTTTGGCACTTTCACCAAGTATATTTACAACGTCCACGGTGGTGAAGGTGTTGACGTGTACGTTATCGATACTGGTATCAACGTTAAACACGTGGAATTCGAGGGCCGTGCGTCCTGGGGCAAGACCATGCCGCAGAACGATGAGGACGAAGACGGTAACGGTCATGGAACTCATTGTGCTGGTACTATTGCTTCTCGCAAGTACGGTGTCGCTAAGAAGGCGAAAGTTATTGCCGTCAAAGTCCTGGGCTCCAATGGAAGCGGAAGCATGTCTGACGTTATTGGTGGTGTCGTCTGGGCTGCAACGCAGGCTAAGACCAAGGCTGATGCTGCTGAGAAAGAATATGCCTCGACCGGAACTACTAAACACAAAGGTTCCGTTGCCAACATGAGTCTTGGAGGTAGCAAATCTCCAGCTCTCGATGAGGCCGTCAACAAGGCCGTCAATGCTGGGCTACACTTTGCTGTCGCTGCCGGTTAGTCCGATTTTTTTGTTATATGTTAGTCACTGAATGCACATGCTAATGCAATTGTGATAACCGACAGGTAACGACAATCGCGATGCTTGCAGCTATTCCCCTGCTGCAGCAGAGAATGCTGTCACTGTTGGTGCTTCGACTCTCGCTGATGAACGTGCCTACTTCTCCAACCACGGTGATTGCGTGGACGTCTTCGCTCCAGGCTTGAACATACTTTCCACCTACAAGGGAAGCCCAGACGCCACATCTACCCTCTCTGGAACCTCTATGGCCTCCCCTCATACCGCCGGTATGCTCGCCTACCTTCTGTCTATCTACCCATCTGTAGAATTTGATCCCACCTTCAACGAGGCTGGGGATCTAGTATCTCTCCACCGCCAACACATCCTCTCAGCACCTTTGAACTGTGCCTCTCCTTCATCCCTCTACGCCATGGCACACCGTGTCCTTCCTCCTTTTATCTCTTCATATCTCCCCTCACCTAAGCTTTTCGACGTATTGATCGCTCCTGTGCCGAAGAAGCCCACTACATTGACTGCATCTCAGTTGAAGAAGGCGTTGTTGAAACTTGCTAGTCCTGGATACTTGACAGATTTACCAGCGAAGACGCCCAATTTGTTGATTTACAACAACGCCACGGCTTAGTTAGTAGACATAAGGTTGCTTCAGGTTCCTGTTTATGATGCTTGTTTCAGAGTAGTTTATAGTTGGAACCTGGCATGGATAGCGATATGGAAGGATAGATGACTACCTGACCTTACATTTCTCTCGTGCCTCTTATCCTCGTCAGCCACAGTCATCCCCAACCAAATCTCGCTTTCCATTCTGCCTTTTTTGAATCCGCGTTTGTAATATAGTACCGGCCCACTTACTACATGCATGACTATGATAGCAATATACCTAGTGTTTTGCAGCGGTTGTAAGTTGTAAACCAAGTTCCATTCTGAATGTTATGCGGCTGGTTACTTTATGCGTCCCGGTTCGTGCTCACATAAGGATAGAAAGATTAGGAATGTTGCTGCTACAGTGCCGTGTCCCACATTACGAGTTGATATTCATCGACATAGGTTGCGAATTCGGAATCGCCCAACAGATGTCATTCAATAGATATGATACAGCTTTGTGTCAGTCGACTTGTCCAATAACACGTCCACGGCGGGTCAACGGATAATATTCCAACGTGCTGGGGTTTTTCTTGACGTCCACACACTTTGATTTTTCCTTCATCGTCTCCACAGACGGTAGCTGGAAAAGTCAAGAAACCCGACTATTGGTCACACATTATGTATGTGGATTTTCCTGTGTCTGAAAAGTGGGGTTACAGTAAAAATTGAAGAATGGGGGTTGCAAGCCGCTGAGCCCGAAGACCGTTAACGGTGCCAACGTGAGGGATGGTTCGTCCTTGTAGGATTGGGTCCTCGTCTCGAGGGCCTCCGCCTTCGTCATTCTCGTCATCAAAAATCCTCTGGAGCGAGCCAATCAGATTTATATTTGCGGAAAGTGAATAGGAAGCGAACCATGGGTGGTACAATGCAAAGGCTCACTTCCGCTTGATCTATTCCCCAGAGCCTTGGATCTGCCCGTGAGTTCGCAATCCACCGGGTATCGGTGCGAAGAATATCGAAGTACATGTTATCGTATCCTTGAGAACGGCATGGCATGTCGGCCGCAGAGCGTTTTGACATGGCTAGCAGAAGTGCTCATATTCGGGTTGGAGGTAAAAAAATAATTTCATCTTATCACAGGTGTGACGATCATATGCCTTCTTTTTTCTGCCCCTTGCTCTGCCCTTTCAAAAGAATACCAGCGCTATTTCGTCCTATTCGTGCGCGAGGACATCGCGATGCTCGTAGGAGTCAGCTTCGGGCCCTCACCCTCAGACGGGGTCGGACTAAGTATATGTTATTTATCGATGTATCGCCGCGCGCAGCCCTGGAGACCCGGATCTCCATATTGCTCAGAAGATGTTTGGTAATTTCTCCCATCTGGGTTGATTCGATGGCCTGCCTCTCCCTCTTGTACCAAGAACGTCCACGCGTGGACTTGTTTTACTCGACTTTCCATGATCGATGGCTGGTGGGGAATTGCTTGGGCGCTTACGTGACTCACCTCCATACTTCCATTCAAGCCTACCGTCAGTTGTCAATCTTTGAAACGCTAGTTTAAATGGCAGTCCAAACTGCAAAGGACAGATGAGGCCCATCCTCCGCATCTGCATCAGAGATCGTGTGCTAATAAGCTAGAAGCAGTTTTCGGCGATTTCAATGATAATTCCTCTTTTGCTATCAGAACGTACAAGTCATTTAATTGGATCCATTCACAAGTTGCACTCGGCAGATAACCGTCTATGACTCATGTTCAAGTTATGGTAAATACCAATCCCCATCTCAAGGACTGGGTTGATCACTCAACTCCGTGTTCCTTTAGAATGATGACGAAAGGAAAACCTTACTGTCAATGATCAACTCAACTAACATTGGGAAACATGGAATTAGCTCAAGATTTCACTTTCTCCACTGGGAAATGAGACCTATTTTAAATTTATCTCAAGAACACGCAGGAGTGATACAGGCTATAGTCTTCATTCGACTACGATGACGACCATCCAGGGGGACCAACAGCTATGGTAAATACAATTTAGGCAAGTAGGCAACTTCAAGGTTCCCTAGGTATTTCGTAATGAAACATATGTTTTTTTTTCTTCTTCACCGACTCTTCGAATCTTACTCCGGTTCCATCTTTTTATAAATGGAAGCAAGCCAAACCGCGGTCCATGGTCGATTGCTTCGAAACATTATGGAATCGCATGGAAACCCGAAGAGGATCTTGATTGAACACACATTTGTTGTGGAGAAGCCAGAGAAATAATATGATCTTTTAATTCAGCCATCGTAACGGTCGAGACTGCCTATTGTTTATTACTAGATGGATTACGTTCGAGGCTCAACGGGTCATGCACGCGTATGACTCCTACAAACATGTAACAGACTTGAGGGATATACAGAATGGATGCATGGTCCCTTGTTCCATGTGTTCACAACGACAGTGACAATATATATATTAGTATTATTATCACACATGAATTGATGATTGGTCCACTGGAAAGTTCAGGGAACCCCATGGATTTTGCGACCGTGTACTGTGCAATCTTCACCACCGTGACTTCCACTGCCAGCCTGAGGAGGCAACGTACCCGCTCAAGCTCAGTGACTTACGTGGACCAGAGCAGTAATTTAATTATTTAAGCTTTAGAATGTAAAGGAGGCCACATAGACCGTGCCTCAACTGGCTGTGTATGTATAATGATAAGAAAAGTGCATCGTGACCGAAGTGAGTCTGACAAGCAATCGCAGTGGCACTAAGTCATTGATCAACAACTCGGGCATCAGGACTGCTTCAAACGCAAACAGATCCGAACTCTACAGCTGACGGTGAGTAAAAGCGGTCCTCCCGCGGCTTTGGAGCGCACAAAAAAAAACCGAAATCGCGAAGGTGGGTTGTCAATTATCCCATTCTTGCGATTAGCTGTAATGGGTTCGGCCAAGTACACATGTAACAGCCTTCGGAGTTCGTTCGTGAGTCATCTGCGAGTTCCAGTATTATTAATTGATTGCGCCTTGCAGATGAGTTGAAAACTTTGAAGTCCACATACTGCGGTGGGATGATGGATGCTGTGACAGTGTGACACCTTTTTGACTCCAATTACCCGTTACATAAGTTATATTTGGTGAGCGCTTGAGCTTTGATCTGCTTTGATAAAAGTTTTGAGTTCTGATACTCCGTCGAACCTAAATGGGATTGGTTAAAGGAATAGCCAAGGGACGTTGCTAGGTTAGCCCTCAACGTTTCAACTGCCATGGCAACAAACTTGAGGAGATAACTATTCGTATTTTTCAAAAGAGCAACGTGCCAAAGGGCTATTTACAACAAAACACCTAGTTCCGAGACGATGATGGACAGAATCTCTATTCGTCAGACTCCACACGTATACCCCTTCCCCCCCAAATGTTTGGCTTTTAAATTGCCATGGTGATCATCGACTAACTTTGTTATTTTCTCTAACCGCAGAGACTTGTAAATACTCAGACTACCCGATGGGATCCATGGGAGTCGGCCTAAAAATGATAGCCGATGACACACTACGGTTGCGGGCAGGGGCATTGATATGTGTGTTCAGTAACTTCAGTTAATTTCCCCATTCACTTGCACGATCCTTGGGATCTAGCTACTACTGCTGCATCGATTACAACAATACTTGTAATCTTCGGAGTCCAAAGAATCGTTCCGAATGTGTATGTTGTAGTTGTTTCCGGAATCATCTCGTCTAGTACATGCACTGCCGTGGCGGGTCTGTCTTGTAAATGCGATTCAGATGTGCAAACTTTTGAGCGCAAATTTAACACGTGTTTACTGTAAGGAATTTTTCCGTCAACCGTGAACAGTGAACACTGGAAATTCCGTGGCAGCCTGAGGAAGATATCGTGGTCGATTCGTGGCTTCAATATCTGAACCTTGAGTATTGGAATGATTATCATCATCAAAGGAAGAACATTAGTAATTACAATATATTACTCACTCAGTAAATCGATTTGTAAATACGAGGCCTGTTAGTCTTCTGTTGAACCACGCGGGAGAATTTTGGACATAACGTAATAAATATATGTAATCAAAATATCTAATCTTATCTACAATTGATCTACAAGTTCCTCGACTCGACTTATAAAAGTAGTCTCAGCATAATTGGATGTATGTACTATATAGGTATAAAACATGTTGTATTAGTTGGATTGATTTGTACTGGGAAACCAAAGCAGTGTGCCAGTACACTCCACTTGACTTGTCAATCGCCGAATTGACCGCTGAGCCAGTAAGCCAGCGTCTTAAAGAAAATTGGATCATAAGGACCTCGAGAATAGGATGTGGGTAGAGCGTTCCAAATCGAAAAATCATTCGGGACAGTTCAAGCGCCGCACCGTTTCTTCATACAACGGAGTCGATATCTTTTTTTGTAAGGACACAAAAAAATCCCACATGAACCACTCACTTCCGCGAAGGGCGGCTGGGAAACGGAGTCGAAGTTGTGTCAGATCTTCCCCAGCCAAATTACGGGAATGATGAGCAGAGTATTTCATCTACGATGCGATTCAATCGATTCCGGCAAATGATTGCAGGCAAGGGTACTCATTTTTCGGAAAACCAACTCTGACGGACCTTTTCTTTCTATTTAGTATTTAAGTTGACGGGTCTTATTAACGTAAATGGGACGATTTTCCGTGCAATTATTTCAGGGTGCGGGAGGTCATCAAGGACGAGGACGGACATTTGCCAGTGTCCGAGTCCTCGTGGTAGCAGTCATGGCAGGCGGTGTCTTTCTTAGTCTGCACTGCCTACAATAATAAGTTCGTCCTACTTATCTGCTTGTATGCAATCTGCTTGTGTCCCTGGCCTTTGTCTTCCTTTGGGATTGAATATGGATAATGGCACTGGCTTACATTTCATAATATCCCATTTATAGCGGAATTTCTCTGATGGCTGTTCATTTTATTGTCTGATCTGGCGCTCACTGACAGGTGGCTTGAATGATAGGGCTAGGCGCGCGCTTGCTTGTCACCTGTGACGCGAACCCGCGTTAATCATGTTGTAGGGTTAGAAAACTTCAAAATGTCAAACCATCAATAAGATGATTCTATTAATTCCCCTGCCGGTACAACAGAGTCTTGTTAAAGAAAATTTTCCATATCGCGGCATCGCCCCCATCTCTCAGGCTGATTTTAGACAACGCTGACATCCTGAATCATTGTAGGCAACTGTAAAATTTTACTAGTTTCATAATATCAATCAGCTACCGATGTTGACTTTAAATCATCTTTACCGTGACGGCTGCTCTGAGTGCTATCGCGTGGAACATTCTACTCATGATCCACAGCTGGACTCGGAGAACGGCACATGTTTCCGTTTAGCACGGTACCGTTCCATGGCGTTAGCTATGACGAATTTTATTCATTGTTGCGGCATATATCTATCCTATTAACAACCAATGCACATAATCACATTTGGGTGCGAAGATCTTCGGGACTCTATCCCTGAGTTTCAGCCTTCAGGGCCCTGGATTTACCACAGACAAAAGAAAACAATCCAACTGGGCATCTAAATCGGAATATTTGCTTTCGGAAATTTTACTAGTATGCGGCAACCCCGCTGAGTTCCGAGAAAATAGTATCCACTTCAGAGTATTTATGAGGGCCATTGGTTAGATGGGAAGTTCATGCTGCGCATCGTTCGCCAGCATACAATTTTAAAAATGAGGGGTATGATCAGATAACGGCCAGAGTCCAGACTACATCGATATCGTGTCAGGAAGACCGCAAGATTCATTTGACATGACATGGGAAAATACGCGCTTCAGATATCCGACGCATCATCAACCCCTTTAGTTGATTCCCTGGGATGTCAGTTATTGAAACGAAGTTTCTCTTGCTTTTTTATTCGAGGCGCTAAATTTATGCTGAAAACCCCGGTCCTTGTGTTTGTGCCTAGCAAAATATCAAACAAGTCTAGTGGGTATATTATAATGGCATCAAAAATTCGGGATTTTCCACCAGCTTCGTGTTTCGCAGACACATTCCGAATTCGATCGACCTCTGGAAATAATTTTAGATTCCAGGAAATGTTTCAGTGAAACTTGGCTCCAACCCCTTGGGGACTGGAAGACTCGGGGGATCAATCTCCAATGGTCGAATAGAGAGGATCCCCTAGTAAGAAGATAAAAAAAGTTCCAACAGGCAAATAGATCGTGAAATCAGAGTGAGTCGAGGAACATTCTATGCGATTCTATGTAGAACCGTATTCAAGTTGACGAAAAGGGTTCTACGATTAAAAAAGTTAAAATAGATCTGGTCTAACCATAAGAAAAAAAAACCCGTCTACAGTAGATTATCTAATATTTTGTATATGAATTCTCGTTACTATCAAGTTTTTAGAAAGGCGAAATAGGCGGAAAAGGCGGAAAACTGGAAACTTTTTCTCAAGCTTGAATTGGGGCCGACTGCGGCTGGAACGCTTGGATTCTCGCATCCAAGTTGCAGATGTTGCAGCCAGATTGGGTTGAATTATAGAACATTATCTCAGGGAAATGATAGGCTAGTATCGCCATTGTGCATCATGATCTGATAGGTGGATTTCTTCTCCAGGTCGGAGCTTAAATATTAATAATGTTGTCACCTGTTGTGACTCAAATGGTGTCGACTCGAAGATCAAGTTCAACTGAGTACTGCCTCCGTCTCCTTTTCGACAAGATGCTTCTTCCAAGTTTCAATGAACGCTGGGCTTTGGGCCTTCTGATTAGCATCCATATATACAATCACGGCAGCAGCGATTAATGACTCTTGTTGACTCGGCACTGCTTCTTCTGCAGCTTAGTTACTAAGTTAGCCATGCATATTGTTCAAACAAAATTTCTTCAAGAGAAATGCTTGATTACCCTGACTCGTCAACTCTCCCGACTTCACCGCGTCGACATACTTGGTACTGGTACTCCATGTGCTATTGATACCCCAAACCAAAGACTATTACCTACTTGCCGAATGAATATAACCGAAAAGGAGCTATCTATATCGACGGGCTTCAGGTGACGATACGTGTTAAAGTGAGACGGATCTCTCATTTTAGTTTAGACATGGTCGCTACAGATGGCAGCAATTCCGATCTCAAAAGACCAAATGGATACAAGTTCATCTTCAGTGCATTTTTTTGGCATACCCGGATAACACTGCTTATCGTCTCAACTCCGAACGCACTTCAATAGAAAAACCATTTGTTCATTAGTATAAAGGTGAGCCTTCGATTTTCTATAGGTCAAACCCACATTCCGCGCTTTACCACAACATGCCTTCATCTTCTAACGTCGAGGTTGTATACAGGGCAAGCGACTTCTCAGTAGTTGCTCGACAAGCCCTAGAGCGTAACCCAATCGACTCGGGTGTTATTCTTCCGACTCTCGACAAATGCCTCGAGTTGGATAGGGCTGGGCAATCGCCACCAGACCACTGGTGGATCGTTATATATTCCGCACCTGACAGAGTGGCCCTCGTCATTTCTTGCACCGAGGGCTATATGGGAGCCTATCCCATCTTCATCGTCAACCCGAACGCCATACACTATGACGATTTTGTCCCATGCGTACACCTATCCGCACTCACGCTCCAACGCCATGTCCCTATTGAGCGGGTGTATTCAATCTTCGGTCCCATCAAGATCACCCAGTTATTTTCCAGGATGTGGACCCAACTAACGGGTGTCCAACATGAACCGCAGCCCTACTACGACGCGAAGATCAGTTCCCTTCGGTGGCATGAGGGCCTCCAAAGGTCCCTCACAGCCTCAGAAGCTAGTATATATGAGGTGGGACTAGCGGGTCCAGCGGATATTTTGCCCATTGCCAAGTTATGCCACGCTTTCGCAAGTGACTCTGTGAGTCATCGATTGCCTTTTATTTCCTACCAAACCAAGCGCTAAATGTTTGCTCACAGCCCCCTTTCACATTGACTGAGGAAGCTGCTCTCATCGAGGCCAAAAAGCTCGTATCACGCAGACAAATCTGGACCCATAAATTTAACGGAAGAGTCGTTTCTATTGCGGCGTTCACAAGAAATACACGAAAAGTCGCAACCATTACCAAGGTAAACACATTCAACACATGAGGCCACAAAATATTAACAATCTTTTTTTCTCTAGGTCTTTACAGACCCAGGGTGTCGAGGACATGGATGTGCAGAACGCCTAGTCCGACAACTCTGCAATTCGTAAGTTTTTGTAGGCTGTCTGAAAACCTTTGAACAATGTATTGATGACTGGTTCAGTCTGTTACAGGACAGGGGTCGTGAGGCCGTGGTACTTTTTGTTGGTTGTGACAACTCGGCCGCTCGTGTCTATCGCAAAGTTGGATTCCAAGGACTCGATAACATTGCCAATGGTTCTGCTGTCGACAACGTTGACCGATGGCTGGAGGTGGGATTTGATCGCAAGAAGGTCACTCTCGGTCATTGGTGAATTAATCCTCGTGGCCGTCTCTTCCAGCAGTTTACTATATTTTTTCAAATTTTGAATCTCGCCGTGCCTATTTTTCCCTATTCGTCGTCTACCCTCTTTATTTTTGTTCTATATTTTGGGACACTAATTTTCGGATATCTCGACCTAATTTTATCTCCCTTTCGGCTTTATACTAGTAGACAACATTAACTCATGTCCGTAATAGCTCTTCTCTCGCCAACTCTAGCATACGTGGATTGCTAATATATACTTGACTGAATAATTTAACTCTTACATGGCGGAACTAAGGGGGCAGTAGTGTGTTGGATAAATGTTTTCCACCGTAACCGTGCAATTGTATAGCTTCAGAATAAGCCAGCCAAAGCTCCAAACCAAAGAACTGTTTAGTGAATAGTGGAAATTAATCCTTGAACATCGGAAGCGTCCATACCTGATGCACTGAATTACTTTTTTCTAAAAATGGCCAATGCCTGTTCAGCCAGGGTTTGCTCCACCTCTTCTGTGCGTTCCTAATAATAGGGAGTCAGTTTCCAAGGTTTCCAAGGACGAACCGTACGAGGATATGTACCTCTTTTTTAAAAGTCGTTGGCAAGCCCTGAGCTTCTCGCTCAGTTATGATCTACCGGGGGGAAATTTCATTTACACATATACGGCTGCGAATAGTAGAACAACGTACGTCTATTGACTCGGTGAATGAGCATTTGTTTAGGACAGTTATTTGTCACGCACCTCGCCCTCTTTGCATCGTATCTCGATGTATTAATACCGACATGACTACTGCGTAGACTGACAATCCAGCTAAGGAGTATACCACACCTCGATGGAGAATATCTGACAACGGTAGTCGTGCCATAGGATTTCGGAACCGTTGAATTGAATAACAACACTAGTTTCGCATGACTGTGACCAAGATCTTTTGTTTGGGTAAATTTGGCCGCACATTGACCTGCTTCCCAAATCTCAACCAACGCGTCGACGTCGGAGGAAGCTTTCGAATGTTCTTAGCCTGGCCTAAATATTATATGTTTGTTGTAATTGATGCCTGAAACTGATCGGAGCCGTATCTTGCTTCAATGGTGCGCAAGCAAACCTCATCCTATCTGGTTCGATTCGCGGCTATTAGTCGAAGAAAGGGATAGCGCTATTGGTGTTTATTCCGTGGATAGTTTCATACCTCCTAAAATAACTTGTACGTGCACCATCTCTCGCGTAGGCGATGCTTTCTACTCATGGAGATTTTCCAAAGTGGTAAAGATACCTAAGGACTTGGTTTTGTCCGTCCGATCTTGTTCACTGTCAGGTCTCATCTCCGTCGTTCCCTATGGTTTAGACGCACAGTTGTCATTGTCACTTGCACTTTATATAGAAATGTAAGTAAAGATCTATCTTCTGAAACGCGATCGTCTGATTTTGGCATAGTTTAAAGGGAAACCAGTCAAAATGGCATGGATACCTGCAGTCACTGCCCACTGAGATCATCGACCTTCCTTTGTTTTGGGATCAAAGCACCAACCAAGACGATGCTAAAGACGGATTAGAGGCACTGCGATGGCTCAGAGGTACTTCGGTAGAAAGAATTCTCCTTGCAGTACCAGAAGATGGTTCCACTTTGATCGTACGTAGCATTGCCTCCAGCGTAGTGAAGTTGCCAATGATAATGGATTTTCCAGGATACGATATGCACGTATTACCACCATGTAGTTGTCCCGCTACTCCTAGATCATCTCGATCTCTGGCGAGGCCCTACATCAGATAGAACACCATCTTTGTATGGTTACTATAGATCGTTCTCGCTCGTGTCATCTAGAGCCTTTCTAGTTGATGCCTATCATGGACTTTCTATGGTTCCCATTGCCGATGCGTTGGTAGTTCTCGCTGATTAATTCGGCGATGTCTGACTGCGTTATTCGTACAGGTTTAATCATATTCAAGAAAACCATGTGCATCTCGAGGTGGGTCTTCTGTCAGGCGAACTCGTATTTTCTCAGCACTTAAACTAGTCTTAGAGCGATTACAACGTTTGCCCAGATTGTGGATCACTGGATGAATGCCAACACGACCGTGACGATAATTCCAACCAAGGGCATCAGAGACTTGGTTCTACCAATGGCGATACTCAATTAGGGCCCAAAGGCAACAGTCATGACATTTATTATGAGATGGTTTCCAATGCGTGCATCCCCCCGCTCACCGAAATATTCAACACATATGGCGACGATCTCACAAATGCCCAGCTCCTAACACAATATGGTTTCACTTTGGATATCAACGATAATGATCGGGTATCCTGGACGGCTGCCGAAGCCCTCCACATCTTAACACCTGTTCTGCTTACCGAAGGCGACCTCAAGGAGTTTTTGACTCATCTACGTCAGGCATTGCCACTTATTCCTGGAGATCACCCCTTGTTTGAACATTCTCAGCTTGTTTATTTCAATCCTCTTACGCTTGACGAATTTTGCATCAATGATGAAGGCAAGGTCTCTCATTATCTTTGGATTCTCTTAGCCTTGCTGGCATGTAGAGCACTCGGACTTTGCTTGAGCGTGGACGTCGGAGCTATTTTAAGGCGTCTTCTCGATTTGCAACTTGACCTAGAGAGTCTGGTTGAGGTTGATGATGAGGTTGAAGCTTCACCTACGACCATGCCCGACGAATTCGATCCAGAGCTCGCTGGCCTTCTTCTTGAGATGAGCTCATCAATAACGACTTTGTGTTCTGATCGTAGACATGCAAATGGAAAACCAGGGTCTTCAAATCTTGATTTATTTGGATTGTTAGATGTGAGTTGATGGAACACTTTTGATCCGCGTTCTCATGCTATGTCGAACTTCTTGCTCCCAGGCTCTTCCAGAGGAACATCCTCGCACACGGCATGCACTTTTGATTTTAATAGGGGAGAGATCGATTTTGGATGGCTGCGGTGCTGGGTGGGAGGAGTTCAAGACAACCCTTGTCAGGGTAGACAAGGCTTGCAAGGCTTGCATTCACAACTTGCCTTTGAGTGTCCATTTCCGATCTTGACGGTAGTACAATGCCGTCTTGTATAAGTTACCATGACTAAAAGGGATTCTTGTACTAAATCACGTGATTATAGTGGTCTTCTTCTCGAATTCGTTGATCAGATCCTGTCAAATTGAACAATGCAAGCCTTCACGGTGACAATTGTTTCTTTGTAAGTTTTGCCACCATCATCTTTTGTATTATCAACCGACCCCCTCCAAGTTCATGATAAAGCGCATGGCGACTAAATTTTCTGCTCACCTTGGTCTCCGTAAACCTGTGAAGGATGAGAATGCCATGTTGGCAGTACCTCTATCCTCACCATCTTCTTCAACCCATTCTCATATACCCAACACGCCAATATACGACTACCGGGCTTCAATCTCAACTGAGCGCACTTCAGGCAGCCAAGAGGATGTCGAAGAAACCGTCGAGACTACACACGTAAGATTGCCTCAACGACCTAAAGGAGCGTACCGTCTGTCCGATTTCATTATACAACGTACGTTGGGTACAGGCAGCTTCGGACGTGTGCATTTAGGTATGATATCCGCCGTTTGTATTCAAATTTGTCTTGATCAATTTCTTCTGTAGTTCGCAGTAAACATAATCTTCGCTTCTACGCCGTCAAGGTTCTCAATAAAGAACGCATCGCAAGAATGAAACAAATAGAACATACAAATAACGAGCAAAAGATGTTGCAATCAGTTCAACATCCTTTCATTATAAACCTCTGGGGCGTATTCCAAGATGCTGGAAATCTTTACATGGTCATGGATTTTGTTCCGGGAGGCGAGCTGTTCACACTTCTACGGAGATCAAACGTATTTTCCTTTTCAAATATTCCAATTGATCAACCGATTGATAGCTTGTCCTCTGTCCCTAGCGCTTCCCTGACCCTGTTGCCAAGTTCTACGCTGCTGAAGTTGCCCTGGCACTAAATCATCTACACACCGAGCATATCGTTTACCGCGACCTCAAGCCAGAGAACATTCTTCTGAACTCAGATGGCCATATCAAAATCGCTGACTTCGGTTTTGCTAAATCTTGCGAGACAACCACGTGGACTTTGTGCGGGACGCCGGACTATCTTGCGCCAGAAGTATGTCATGCAACGTCAGTTGAGGGCAATGTCACTCAACCCACGTAATTCAGATTATTCTCCAGCAACGATATAACAAAAGCGTGGATTGGTACGCGCTGGGCGTTCTTATCTTCGAGATGTTGTCAGGTCTGCCGCCGTATCATCAAACGGAACCAAATCATATGATACTATACGAGAGGATCACTAGAGGTCCTTCTTTCATCAGATTCCCAGCAGCGTTCAACGAAAATGCGACGGACATCATAATGAAGTTGATGGAAGGTGATCCTTCACGTCGATATGGTAATCTCCGTCATGGCGCCGGAGATGTCTTCGCGCATCCTTGGTTTAGAGAAGTTGACTGGGATCGACTGGCTGCAAGACAAATTACTGCCCCTTACCTTCCTAGAATTAGCGGCGAAGGCGATGCTAGCGCGTGAGTAGCGTAGCCACGCTCCTACTTCTCACCTGTCAGTTTTTCTAATTTTCGCTCCTTATGCAGCTATGATAATTATCCTGAGGATAATGCTGCCTCAATGTATGGTCTACCAGGACCCGACCCTCATGGAGCTCTCTTTCCTGATTTTGACTACTCGGACCCTTCGATTTAATCAAAGCCTTTGAATTCTGTGTCTCTCCTATAAAAATTGGGTATGATGTACCACCACCACCCCCCTGATGTATGATGTACTGCACATGTTGCGATCACTTTATCTCGGTCGCATTACTCGAAAGACTCTGTATGGTACATTTCCTCTTTCCGTTGATACCCTTCCATCCTCCGTTGGTTGGAAATCACGAAGATTACCCTGTCTTTAATACACTACCCCTGTTGTCGTTGTTGTTATTCCGTCTTTATTTCTGTACCCAGTACCAATATCATTGTTTTTTTGGAATGAACTGTTAGGTCACGAGTCTGAACTCTGTGAAAATTCATTGCTTAGTGTTTGGAGTCACCAAATAAAGCGTATCAGACACCAAAAAAAATCATGCCCCTTCGTTTCCTTCAAACACAGCGCGTCTGCGGAAATACCTTGCAACACAATTTCCACCGGCATCCTGGTTTAAATAGCTCTCGTGCTGTCCAAGAATTGTCGCGAACCATCCAGAATCTCCGGAGATCGACAGTTAGGGTCTTACAAATTCGCACCGTTGCGAGCAATACGAGAGGGCGGTGTGGTGGCATTGAGTTCTTGGCCTAGTATTGGCCTATCGGTCGCCTTGTGTGCCCTCAAAGGAAGTCAACGCCTCCAGCCTTGAAATTGGACGAACCAGGGCCTCCATGACGAGGAGTAAGCGTGGGTCGGGCAAGCTCGCCTTGGACCTCAACATCACGGATGGCAATGCAACGTCACGTTCTAAACGGCCCATTCCTGACAAAACCTTGGTAGTCACGGAGCAGATGATGGACGCTGAACGGGCCAGGTTGCTCGGAGAAAGGCAGGAGTTACTGACCAAGGTAACTAAGAGACACGATACATTGGTATGTTATAATTTCATTTCTTCTTCTTCTGTATCGGTTTTCACGCATATGATATATAGGTTAGGGAATTGTTTCATATGGAAAACTTTACTATGATGCTTGGGTACAATCCTGAGGTACATACCTACACGTCTTTATCAAACGAGCAGAATGTAACGTGAAATGTTTCAGGAAGCCAAAGAAGATAACACCAATGTTTTTCGAGAGGTCTGTGTCCTTGTATTGCATCATAACTCTCCTGATACCATCTTCAACTTCATAGTATAAATCTCGCTATGATCTTATCGACAAGGCTGTCCCCACCGCTGGTCCTTCTCGTCAAACACGGAAGGCTCATTCGGAGCGTCGGCAGATGCTAACCAGCGCCTCAGTCTCTGCTCCGTTACCACCCCTACCTTCTAAACGTAAGCCCAAGCCAAAGGCTCCGAACACAGCTGCTATATGGGATAGCCTAGCCAGCGCTCGTGGCGACAAAGGCAAGGGTAAGGAGAGAGAGCAAGAGACAGAGGAGGAGAAGGAGCTTGAGAGGGAGAAAAAAGCGGAGAAGGAGAAGGAAAATGCGAATGAGATGGACCTGAATGGGAAAGAAGTTTCCCTGCCAATCGACCCTATTGCCTTGGGAGCGCAAATAAAGCCAACATCTCCTCACCAAGTAACGTCGATATTATCTCAGAGGGGGAAGAAAGAAACGAGAATATCCACTACCATATCTGAAAATCGTGAGAAGCAAGCAAAGTTTGCCCCTCTGTCAATAAATGGACACACACCTTGTCCGCCTACTTCTCTTCTAGACGAGCCTATATCTGCCAGTCTCTCACGAAGGAGTAAGCGACTAAAGGAGCCTGATGCGAGGAAGCCGCCACCCGAGCCTGTCAAAGTCAAAGTAAGTTTTGAATCGGAACATCTTGGGAAAGCATTGAACATCTCCCTCGCAGAAACCTCCACTGCCGAACCTGGGATCTCTCCAGACGCCACAGACGCCTTTACTGACAGCACCTCCCTCACCTCCAAAAAGCAATGTCAAACGCGTCCGACTGATCGTTCGTCGGCCTCCGTTGACGCTGACAAACCCCCGACAACGGCCCCGACTCCCAAAGTTTAATTGGTCGCTGAATAGCCTTCTTTCCTCCTACACTTGCCTTGGCGAGGACGAGCCAGACCTTGCCCTCGCCACTCTTGAACGGGATGCAGGGGTTGAAGCCGAGATCTTGGAGCGCGTTGCACAATTTCGTCGTGATGGACGATTCCTTCCAGGCACACAGACTCTTTTCGGCACCAAGCGTGATGACAGCGAATACCACCCTCCACAACGCACTTCGACGGATGTTTGGGATGATGTCCTGAAGGCTGTCGTTGTTAAGGCTCGCTTGAGGCCGAAAAAGTCTCTTGGGAAACAAATTGCATCGCAAATAGCCAACAAAATCCAGACTCATTTCGATAACCAAGAGGCAAGAAAGATCAAAGCTAAAGAAGCAGAGGAACGTAGAGTGCGTAATCTCGCCAAGTCCACTATGAAACTTGTGGTTGGAGAATGGAAAAAGGCTATTTTCGTAAGTTTTCAGTGATATATTTATCAGGGTGCTCGCTCATGTTCTCGTAAAGCATATACGAGAAAAACACCGCTTGGAGCTCGAAGCTGAAGAACTTAAACGTGGTCATGCTCACCTAGATGCTATACTTGATCAGTCGGGACAGATTCTGGAAACACAGCATGGTGATTTATCACGAGGCGACTTGTATGGCTCTAGCCGTGGGAGCAGCGTGGAGAATTTAGGCTTGGATGAAGAGGAAGAAAATGAAAATGAAGGGGACGGAGACGAGGACGAGGAAACCGAAGATGAGGATGAAGATGAAGGAATCGATGATGCTAGAAGTATAGACGCTTTGACGGGTGACGTTTCAATGCGTGGCAGTGAAGATGAAGATGAGGGCGAAGGCGACGAAGAAGACGACGACGAAAAAGAGGATGAAAATGAAGATGATGCAGTAGACTCTGTTATGCTCTTGGGTGGCTTGAGCAGGCGGCATGCTTCTCCGACAAGCAGATCTGCCACGCCAGACACGACTACCTTTAGTCTTCCAGTGCAGGAAGACATTGAGGAGTCCGTCAGTCCACACATGTTGGGTTCTCTCGCTGATGAGGATATGATAATGCATTCCCCTTCATCTCCGTCCCCATCCTTTGCAGACCTAATTCCTGATCCTGAAAGTTCTCCACAACGACTTCATATCAATATCAACCAATTATCGACAAACCACGAAGTGGCGAACTCCGAATCCATATCTCGTAATTCCAGCGACGATAAATTGGAGGAAGATACATCGCATGCGTCTCAATCCGCAGGAAGGCATGTGGCCTTTGATTCTCAGTCTCAACTGGACGAACTCCCAGATAACCTGCCAGATTTGGAGGAAGAGCGATCACTGGTCGAAACGGTTGGCCTTGCTTCTGTAGACAACCTTGATGTTACTCCAAGCAAATCTCCTGATAATGACCTAGAGGATCCGACAGAGACAGTTGATGATACTCAGGCCAATGAAGAGGATTTCGAAGATATGGAACAGGATATCGAGGCACAAATTCCTGATTATCTCAAGCCATACGCTGTCGCACCTGTAGATTGGGATCTCAATAGCAAAGTCACGCCTCCTCTCCTACTTCGTGGAGTACTCCGCCCATACCAACAATCTGGACTAGAATGGCTTGTAAGTTTGCATGTGAACAAACTGAATGGTATATTGGCGGATGAAATGGGCTTAGGGTCCGTGTGTACTTCTCTCGGTGTTCTGTTCCTGTCTCACACTTTACCACAGAAAAACGATACAGACTATTGCTTTACTTGCCCACCTAGCCTGCGATCGCGGCATATGGGGCCCACATCTTATCGTGAGTACCTCCACCCTCAGACTTGAGTTGATCGATTTTATATGTAATTGTACCAGGTTGTCCCAACAAGTGTTCTGCTGAACTGGGAAATGGAGTTCAAGAAATTCTTGCCTGGATTCAGGATTTTGAGCTATCATGGCAGCACAAAACGACGGAAAGAACTTCGGCAAGGCTGGAATGACAAGCATCATTTTAACGTCTGCATAACGTCGTACACTCTCGCTAGCAAGGATGCACACATCTTCAAACGAAAAGCATGGTATTACATGATTCTTGACGAAGCACATATGATTAAGAACTTTAAATCGCAACGTTGGAACATTCTCCTTATGTTCAGATCCTATCGACGTCTACTTTTGACTGGAACACCACTGCAGAACAATTTGACGGAACTCTGGGCACTCCTCCAGTTTTTGATGTCAGGCGCTAATTTTGCCAATTTGAAAGAGTTTGGCGAATGGTTTTCCAGTACGTTTTCTCTTAGTCTACTTCCTTTCTTTACATCTCAGAATGCTTCCCACCTCAGATCCATTGGAAAAAGCAATTGAAATGGGCAACGTCCTTGACGATGAAACTATGCAGCGCGTTTCTAAGTTACACACTGTGCTACGACCTTATCTCCTCCGTCGACTCAAGCGAGATGTTGAAAAGGAACTTCCCAGCAAATATGAACATCTCATTCTCTGTCCATTATCCAAACGGCAACGTTTCCTTTACGACGAGTTTATGTCTCGGGCACAGACCAGGGATGCTTTGGAGTCGGGCGTATATCAAAAAATCGCGAATATTCTGATGCAGCTGCGTAAAGTTTGCAACCATCCAGATCTCTTTGAAGTTCGTCCAATTGTCACCTCCTTCGCTATGCAGCGATCGGCCATCGCCGATTTCGAGATCAAGGAGTTACTCATTCGGCGACGACTACTGAGCGAGAATCAGGAGAATGTGAACCTTGATTTAGTGGGACTACAGTTTATCGACCGTCAGGACGTCTCTTTGCTTACAGCTGTTGAAACACGACGACTTGATGGTACCACCAACCTTCCTTACTTTTCAGACGTTCCGGGTGAACCGCCGCCGAAAGATACTCGTACCATTGAGGGCTTCCGCAAATACTCGGCATACGTCCAACGAGCCAATGCTATTGCTCGTTGGGCTCACATCGCCTATCTTAACAAGCTCCGCTGTGCTCACATCCCAATCTACAGCGAGGAATGTCTCTCCGTTGTCATTCGGATGTCCCAGCCCATTGTCCCGTTCTCCGATCTTGATTGTCGACTTGCCTACATGGAAAGCGTGGATCGAGTCAATCAAGCTGTTAAGTCGTACAAGACTCGCGCTAACGACATGTCCAAGCTTGTTGATCGTTTCGCATTTGTCACCCCTCCCGTCGTTGCCTTGGATATGCCTCGTATCGCATTGTCGGGTTATGAAGATGCCATCGTCTCGCAACCTGCAAACTTCGATGACCTCCTGCACCCTGCTAGTGTCAAGCTACAAATTGCATTTCCTGATCCTCTGCTCCTTCAATATGATTGTGGAAAACTCCAGAGATTAGCAGATCTGCTGCGAGAAAAGAAAGCTGGTGGTCATCGCTTCCTGATATTCACCCAAATGACGCGGATTCTTGATATCCTAGAGATCTTCTTGAATTTTCATGGTTATCTCTACTTGCGGCTGGATGGGGCTACGAAGATTGAAGATCGACAGTACATCACGGAACGATTCAATGCTGATCCCAGGATTTTTTGTTTCATTTCGTCGTCACGGTCAGGGGGAGTAGGCATCAAGTATGTTTGTTTTTCCGGGTTATTCCCTTTTTCTATGCTGATACCCGTTTTCCATAGTTTAACTGGAGCTGATACTGTGGTTTTCTACGACAGTGATTTCAATCCACAGATGGATAGACAATGTGAGGATCGGTACGTCTTGTCACTCATTTTATTTCCTTCACTTTGATGCAAACCCTTCGTGCACAGTGCGCATCGTATTGGTCAAATCCGTGACGTACACATCTATCGCTTCGTGTCACAGCACACCGTCGAAGAAGCCATGCTTCGCAAGGCCAACCAGAAACGGTCCTTGGATGATCTAGTCATCCAGAAGGGAGAATTTGATTGGCGTTCTCTCTTCAACGATGAGAGTGCTCTGACCAAGGCCTTGGGCGATTTTGAAGATGCAGAAGACAGACATGCAGCTGCTGTTGCTGCGCGGGAGGAGATATCACTTGTGGGTGCTGACGAAGACGATTTCGGTGGAGGAGAGGCGCCAGAGAACGGACATGCTATCTCTGGATCAGCTACTCCGGCGGATGTTACAGCTATGCTCGATGAAGACCTAGCAACTGCAGAAGCTGGAGGTGTTGACGATGAAGATCAAGAAGAGGCAGGTGGAACTGTGGTTGATTATATGCTTGCTTTTGTGGAGGATGATTATGATTTTTTCAGAGATTGGAGGTTGTAGCTGGGGTTTTGCCCTTTTATTCTTGGACATTTTTATTCAAATACCGTTTACTGCTTGTATATCATATAGTTTGCTTGGCAATATAATACTATCATAATAGGCCAACCTATTGTTGTATTTCTTGTATGGCCTTAAGAAATAGTACTGTATATGCGCGGAACATGTGAAATATAGGTACAAATTATTTCTTGAGAGAAATGATTACAGAGGGAGAGCAACTATAGCAACACAAAGCATTTAAACTAGATATAAAAAGTCAGATCGTAGATGCAAGGGTTTATTACTACTGATCAAGTAGCGCACCAACTTGAAAGTAAAAGAGTAATCAATCATGTTGTTTCAAGTGCACGAAGCAGAAGGGATATCCGCTGTTCAAACGGAGAAAACATTGCTTCAAATTCAGCAGCTGTTTTGGGTGCTTCTTTCGACGTTGTCTGAGGGCTTGCAAGGGCGTCACGCACCCCATGAACAATGGCTTGTAACTGAGGGCGTTTGTTTAGCTGTAACATGTGATCATTATGTGAGGTTGACGGTGATGTTGGTGATGGTTCTGAAGGGGATGCATGCTCATAAGGATGTAACTGTAATGCTGGCATGACAGGCGATGTCGTTGTTTCTTGCTTATATACTCCTGGAAAGGTATGCTGCCTCGGCGACTGGGAAGTCGCTGAAGGTTCGGGCGTCATGGTAGTGTCTGATGGTGTTGGAAAGTGTTGGATCTGCTGCTCTTGATTTCGGTGGTGAATCCAGTGAGCCACATCTTGCTCTTTGGCACCACTGCTTGCCAGAAGTGCTGCCCAGGTTTTTAATAGCTCCGAGGATGGGTGAAGTTGATTGCTTGCTAGAACAGTCAAATGTTGGATAGCAGTTGGTGTTAAAGATGGGAAACCTGTGATAACCATAACAAAAAAAAAGATCAACCAATCAAGTATGTGATCCGTCTGAAAAGCTTACGAGGATCGTTATGATTGTCGGGATGTAGAGCTTGCTCCTTCCTCTGTTTCATTCGAATTCGTTGACGACGGTATGAAAACCAACCCATCATGCGACCTGTATCATAATCCTCACATCCTGGAATTGCCTAGATAAAAGTTCTATCATTAGGACTCTTTAGCATTTCATCCATATTATATGACCTTTATTCTTTCCAGTAAAGCTTCCTTTTCTGTACAACTTGGATTTTGACTGACTTTTTGAAAATAATCTCAGGTGGCATAGTGGGTAATTGGTGTGGTTCAATCATCTAGTTTTAGATTTACCTTCAAGAATGTCTAGTGCTTCTTGTTTAAGGCGTCTTCTATTGTGCACGGCTTTGTTGCTGGACTCGAAGGTGGTGTCCATGATATCTGAGGAAGGATGTGTCCGTTGTACATAATTTTGATGGATCTGATTACCTTGTGAAAATCCATGATCGGGGATAAAGGGGAATATCAACCTCAGACAATTTGTGCTTACTTAGTACCGCAAACATGAAGGGAACGGAAGCAACTCGGAAGCAGCAGGACATTTCACATGATAAAATAGTCTCTCTGCATTCTTAACCAACACTGGGCTTTGGTCGCGCACGACCATCGACATCGACCGTCTTTACCCCTGAGCAATGTCTCGAATCAGTAACAAGAAACCAGTCGGTTTCGCCACCCACATCATCGCTGGGGGTATGGCCGGGGGATGTGAAGCGGTGAGTTATCAAAGAACTCAATTTTTGATCCAGGCATAATGAGCAGTTCATTTCTTAGCTTGTATGTCAGCCGCTCGACACCATCAAGGTCCGGATGCAGCTATCTAGGTCGGGACGTATGCCTGGCGTGAGTCGAGATTAAACTATTGGTCAATAAAGGTCTAACATGACTCTCAGACAAAACCCCGAGGCTTTCTCGCTACCGGAGCGTACATCGCAAAACGCGAGACACCCCTCGCATTGTACAAGGGCCTTGGTGCCGTTTTGGCGGGCATCGTTCCTAAGATGGCCATCCGGTTCGCCAGTTTCGAAGCATATAAAGATTGGTTAGCAGATAAAGAGACCGGGACGACCAGTGTAGGAAATATATTTATCGGTATATTGAGTGCCCCTTTCGCGGCCTTGGTTTCATGCTTAACGATTTTTTGCGTTGCAGCTGGCTTGGGTGCTGGAACAACGGAGGCTGTCGCCGTCGTAACACCTATGGAGGTCGTAAAGATTCGCCTGCAAGCTCAAAGGCATTCTTTAGCGGACCCATTGGAAACCCCTCGATACCGGAATGCTGGGCATGCCGTATATACCATTGTTCGAGAGGAAGGAGTTACAGCACTTTACCGTGGTGTTTCTCTCACAGCCTTAAGACAAGCTACCAACCAGGGTGCGCAAGGATCCCAGTCAACATATGGCGCAATATTAATGATGTCGAAATTTTCCCTTAGGTGCGAATTTCACCGCGTACCAAGAGATCAAAAAATTTGCACACAAAATGCAGCCCGACCTTGTTGATCTCCCTTCGTACCAACATATGATAATTGGTCTGATTTCTGGTGCTATGGGCCCCTTCTCCAATGCACCAATTGATACTATCAAGACACGTAAGTGAAAAACTGCGAACGCAGCCCTTGTCGCCCACCCCCTTACGTATTGCGCCACATAGGTCTGCAAAAGGCTACTGCGGTACCTGGTCAAACGGCCTTCCAGCGTATTTCTACCATCGCAGCGGATATGTGGAAGACAGAAGGTGTAAGCTCTTTCTACAAGGGCATCACTCCACGGGTGCTGCGTGTTGCTCCCGGCCAGGCTATTGTCTTTGCGGTGTACGAACGCGTCAGCTCTGTCATTGAGAATATACATCCAAGGGTGAGGGAGGATGATGGATATTCAGAGTAGACTCTCCCATTGAAATACATCTGTTGGTGCACTTTAAAAGAGATAGATGTTTTTTTAATCGTTGCACACAATTGTATTTCTACGACCCAGAAAACGCAAAAATGTATGCACGAACTGAAAATGAGATCAACGCATTGATATTACATACTACTAGTATATATATGTGTTGGGACATGCAAAACTTTCATGGATCGTTTATACTGAGCCACAAAAGTTATATGATAATTTACAGAACCATTCTCAGATCCCATTGGCACCTTCAGTGAAAATATCAATTTTTTTGACTAAGAAATGGCGATGTCGGGCAATGACCGAATTTTTATGAAAAAAAACGAGTGATGCAAAACGCCGTCCCAGGCAGGTCATGAAGGCATTCAGCCGAAAGTCGGGTACAAAGGAACATGTATCCTATTTTGTCGTACCAAGAACCAGCATTTTTGAAGCGGGTACAGTCATGTTCCTGAATGGGATCAATGTTTACACCAAGCAAAAAAACAGTGTATTTTGCAGTTTGTAGTTCATCCGCTCTCAAATTTCTTTCCAGATTGATTTCTTTAGTACAACAAAACGCCTGGGAGGTGGTGGGAAGTGGTAGATATCGACAATTTTGCATGTCTGGTCCCGTTGCCAGTGTATGTCCTAACCATATATAGTAAGATGGTTCCTTGATATTCACCCAACTTGAAAACTTGAACACTATGGCAGCGATTCCGAAACGCAATGTACATGTGTTCAGCTCTGCGAACGGGGTGGAAGTGGCTGGTGAGTTCTGCGGAGGCTTTCTGCTACGCATGGATGTAGTCTCCTAACGTATGGCAGGCTTCTTCCAGCATGGAGGCGTTCCAATCAGTACGTTCATTAGTTGGATCAATGAGATATGCACTATGCCCGTCGAGTGGGCTCTGTACCCCTGTCAATTCGATAACAACCGCGCCGCCGGTGGGGCCACTGGGGCAGCACTTGATTCTAGAAGTCAGGAAGAAATTCAACCTGGCAGGTACGTCATACGTACCCTACCCGGTGAGCTTCTTTGCTGTAGCTTTCCAGCGCCCTTAGTTCATATGAATGCTATAGATTCGGGACAGATCAGTGTGTACTTGACCACGGATCTTCCCCGCACGCGAACATACACATGTACTCCACACGTTGGTTGAAATTTACTCGGCACTCAGATCCACTGAAATGTCAGATAGGATATAAATTTTGTAACGCGAGTCAGAGATCGCGACTCACGTTGCTGTATTACGGGTCAGCTGGTAGCGGGTCAAGATTATACAGGATTTGAAGCTGCCCATATTTTCCCTCTCAGCGAGACTGACCTTGTGAGTTTGATATAGTCGAATTAATGCTTCATTCCTTACTTCTCCTCAGTGGAATGAGTTGGACTTCAAACGCTTCATAAATGATGAGGAGATTCCTTCTGGATTCGAATTAAACTCTGTTCAACAGGGTTTCTTGTGCTCCTCGGCAGAACATCGTATGTTTGACGACTATTCTATTGGTGTAAACCCTGACGTAAGTCTTTATATATATTTTTCAACTTTGGATATCCATTATGATACGATTGTTCTGCAGGATAACTACCGCATTTATGATTTTGTTGGACGCGATCCCAATCGCTCACCGCATGGCAAAATATTCTACCGAAATCCTAATGTGGAGGAACGCTATCTCCCATCTGCAGATCTTTTTCGAGACCATTTTCGTCAGTGCGTCCTTCGACATGTCAAAGGTGCCAGAGAAAGCGGTAGATCCCCGAGGCGGTTTGATCCCGATATTGACCTTCGCGAGGGAGGCTTCAATCTTTCGAGTGGTAGTTGGTGATCGGGTTCAGAAGGAAAGAGGCAATTAGAAGCTGAGCTTGCGGGGCGGCTTTCTGGTGTTATCGCCACTCAAAACTAGGTGTCCGAAGGGCGGACAATCATCACAATCCACAATGTGGGGACGAGCGCATGCTCATTATCGGATAAGATAATGTCAAGCAGAAGTTGTATACTAGTACATCATAGGTACAAACACTTCTCAATGAAGAGAGCTTCTTCAACAAGGAATTCGTATTCTCACCAAATATTTGACTCCTTTACGGTACTCAAATATTTCAATTTTCCTCTCTCTTTCTCTGTTGTCTAATCAAGACATCTGACTCGAGAGGAAGAGGATTAGCATGCCTATCAATAGGATCGCGGGAAAATAAATAATTTTAAAAATAAGTTCGCTGGTAGTGACAGCAATCAAATTCTAGATCTCTCGGCTCAGCTCAAGCGACTCGGAGACATTTATGATGAAGAGGGTCCTAGTCTTGCATGGGTATATTCGTCTATCAAAACCAAAACCAGTGGGGTTTCACTCTGATCCTATGCTCATAGATATGCACAGAATGCCGTCATCTTCAGCAAACGGGTCAGTGTGTTTGACAGCCCTCCTCGAATTTAAAACTTGATGGTTAACTTGAATCCTACGCATCTGAAAGTTAGGTGCCATCCGCAAGGAGTGCAAAAACAATGTTGATTTTGGTGCGTTGAAGTGGAACCAACATACAAATTTTAGCTCAACCTGGTTTAGTTTTTGTCAACGCCCCACATATACTCTTACCCTCTGAAGTGCACTCTCGATTTGATTCAGAACCCCAACTGGAGGCAGCAGCGGAGGAAGCTCCTGATCTTAACCTAGCCCTTCGCGGCTGGTGGCGATCCAATGAAGCTCGTACTAAGGCGGATGGACTACAAACTTCAATATTGGCGATTCGGGATTTGTTGGTGACCCAGAGATTTAATGTTCGTGGTGTTCTTTTCACCTTTATCTCATCGGTTTGAGTGCCTCTTTCATTGAGGTTCAATGCTGATGATGCCTTTTCTCTGATCTACTAGGGAGTCCTTGGATTTAGGTTCGAAAGTTCGTTTGTTTTTTTGTCATAGTTCCTATATTCTGCTTCCAGCCAAGGGGGTGCATTTGCCGCTGTTATAGCTGCACTCGTATGTTAGCTTGAGTCACTATGCCCCGACTTATGAGTTGACACAATTTACTGGCAGTTGGAGCGTCCCCATCTCTACCCGGAATTTCTAGTTGATGGAAAATCACCGCATCCTCCACTGTAACTACTTCCATCTTTTTTTTTTTCCGTTATTGATCATTTATCGATATCAGACAATTCTGCATCTCCGTGTCCGGTTTTCGGCTAAATGACCCTTTCTCTCTGGAATTCTTAGAGCCGAATTACTCGACCCCTACTCTTCATATCCTCGGCAAGACGGACGTCGTCGTGGTGGAAGAACGCTCACGCCAATTAATAGAAGTATCGAAGAATTCACGCGTAGAGGAACATAACGGTGGTGAGTCACGTACCTGTAGTAGTGCATTGGGTCACTGATTATGCTTAGGTCACTTTGTACCATCTCAAGGCAGCTGGCGAAAGTTTTTAGCTAATTATATGAGTGATCCTAGTGAACCACACCCATCGCCGAGTGTCGGCGCAGTCAATTCGGAGTCGGACGCTTCACGCCAGGCAGGGTCTTATAGGGCTGCTGTGATGACGAATTTATGATATGCCGGTGAACGTGTGAGGTATAGAGTTCTGTTTTTATCTTTTGGTGAACCGCTTTTCATTTGTCAGAATCCTTAGGTAAATCAGGATTTAGTTACAAAACAGGGTTAGACCGTCGCCATGAACCCCAGCGGGTTGTGTATGTATGACAACAGTTCAAAATGATATCAAATTTATCGATATTTGCTCTAGGCTGGTACCTTTATCTTGTTCGACATTCCATGATGACTGTACATACATAGTTTGTAATAGAGTGACAATGTGACTGTCATGGTTGTGGCAATAGATGTCAACAAAGAAGTGAAAGATTATTGACTGTTGGGAGACTTGAACTCACTCTTCTCTGTTCCCCCAGTTTCATTTTTCCCTTTAAACGCGTATTTCTTTGACAAAATGTCGCCCTGGGCGCCACAGCCAGCGGGTCTCCAGGAAATTCTCCAAACTATCCATGAGTCAACCACCACCAGTGCCACTGTGCAGCGTAGCATCACTGAGGTACGCTTGTCTGATCCCATTAACCTCTGATTGATAAACCTGACTATATATGTCAGAAACTTAACCATTTTACGCGTGCACCAGAGTACATAGCCTATCTCGCATACATCTTGAGCACATTGACGCATGAAGAAGAGCGTATACGAACCATTGCGGGTTACCTACTGAAGAACAATGCTCGATTAATCCTTAGTGCTCCCCCCGATGTATCAGAATTTGTCAAAACGGCAGTGTTATCAGCTTTTAACGACAAAGCAGCCATGATTCGCAGTGCGGCGAGCCAGGATATCGTTGCCTTCCTTGGTGTCCTCGAGCCAAGAAATTGGCCAGAGTGTCTCCATCATCTTCTTTTGGCTCTTGATTCTGACGATTTGGAGAGGCAAGAGGTGAGTTTTTCCGTCCTTGCTCACCCCTCAATCAAGGATCTCTGGCGCTATGTCTTTTGACCCACTCTTTATGCCGCGTTATGATGATCGTTGATTTTTTTGCTTCCTTCGAAACTCTGTCGTAAATGATGCTGATTTACATTTTTTCTTCATGCAGTCTGCATTTAATGCCCTGGAAAAGGCTTGCGAGGATTATCCTCGTAAAATGGACATCGAGATTAACGGAACACGACCTCTCGATTTCATGATTCCAAAGTTCCTTGCTCTCTCTGACCATCCATCTCCTAAAATGCGAGCCCACGCCGTGGCTTGTCTGGGTTATTTTGTACCCATTAATTGTCAATCCCTCTTTGTTCACATTGACGCATTCATTGCTTGTCTTTTTAAGCGTGCTTCCGACGACGATCCTTCAGTGCGTCGTCACGTCTGTCAGTCGCTCGTTCTCCTCCTGGCCGCTCGGCCAGACAAGCTCATGCCAGAGATGTCAAACGTAGCTCAATACATGCTGTATTCTACCAAAGACAAGAACGAGAACGTTGCCCTGGAAGCTTGCGAATTCTGGCTTACATTTGCCGAAGATCAGGATCTCGCCCCCTGTCTGCTTCCCTTACTGGATCAAGTAGGACCCACGTTATTGGATTGCATGGTATACGGAGATGACGACCTTTTATGGTTGGAAGGTGATGCGGAGGATGCCGCAGTACCTGACAAGGACACCGACATCAAGCCACGCCATTATGGAGGAAAAAATCACGGTTTCGAACGCGAAGGTGGCGATGGCGATATAGCTGTGGAACCACCGAAGCAGCGAATCGGATCCTACGGTCAAGAACTTTTTGATTCTGATGAAGAGGATGACTATGATCTTGATGATGATGATTTTGCGGACGAGATGACAACGGAGTGGAATCTCAGGAAATGTGCCGCTGCTGCGCTGGATGTACTCGCTGTCCGGTTTTCGGGTGATCTTTTGCGGGTCTTGTTAGGTCCCTTGAAAGATAAGTTATGGAGTAGTGATTGGTTGCAGCGGGAGAGTGGTATTTTGGCGTTGGGAGCTATGGCTGAGGGTTTGTTTTTGATCCTCTTATCTGTACTCATTAACTAACCAGCAGCATAATTTAACAGGCTGTATTGAAGCCATCGAACCTCATCTTCCTACTCTTATTCCTTACCTTATCAACACGCTGAGTGATCCCAAGGTTCATCCCAGAACCCTTTCCTTTTTTTCGCGTAGTATCTCATTTATCTCATTTAGCCGCTCGTACGTTCGATCACCTGTTGGACCCTTGGTCGTTACGCAAGTTGGTGTACACAACCTAAATCAGATGAGCACAAGAACCTATATTTCATTCCTACGATGGAAGGCGTAAGTTCTTTCCTTTAGAGCTCATGAAGTTGGTGTTCATATCTCGTCACAGCTTCTCAGAATGGTCTTAGATAACAACAAACGGGTTCAAGAGGCTGGTTGTAGCGCGTTTGCCACCCTTGAAGAGGACGCTGGTGCTGAGCTGGCGCCCTACCTAGAACCGGTTCTACGCAACCTGGTACTTGCTTTTGACAAATATCAACACAAGAATATGTTGATTCTCTATGATGCTGTGGGTACGTTAGCCGACGCAGTTGGAAGGGCCTTGCAAAATGCTGTCTATGTCGATATCCTTATGCCACCTTTGACAAATCGATGGTCAAAGCTAAAAGATGATGATGAAGATCTCATTCCTTTGCTTGAAGTGAGAAATTCATATTCGATGCTTTTTTTCTAGCTGCTTATACATCTCTTCCCCTTTCCAGTGTCTAGCATCCGTCACCATTGCGATGGGCCCGGCATTCCTTCCCTACGCAGGCCCTGTGTTTGAACGATGCAACAACATCATTCATTCGTCACTTCTCCAGTACCAACAATACCAGCAGAACGCCGACCTCGATGAGCCAGACAAGGCCTTCCTCGTCGTAGCCCTCGACTTGCTCTCTGGTCTCATTCAAGGCCTTACCATGTCTCTCGAACCTTTGATTACAAACAGTCAACCAAACCTTCTCGGTTTACTCACGATTTGTCTCAAGCATCCTCAAGCACCCGTAAGGCAATCTGCATATGCACTCGTGGGTGATCTGGCGATGGGATGTTTCCCCCTCTTGCGTCCGGCTATGCCAGGCATTATGCAAGAGTTGATTTTACAGCTGGATCCGGAACCGAAATTCGAGTTTGTTAGTGCTTCAAATAACGCAGCATGGTCGGTTGGGGAAGTTGCTTTGCGCTATGGTCGTGGTCAGCACCAATTTCAGTGGTAATCCTCTTTTCTTTACTGATGTCTACGTATCCCTGATAGATGATCTCGAGTTCCAACAATGGGTTCAGCCTCTCATCTCAAGGCTCATCCCTATTCTTCTACATCCCAAGGCACCGAGAAGCCTTCATGAGAACGCTGCCGTTTCTATAGGACGAATTGGCTTGATGCATCCAGCCCTCGTTGCCCCACATCTTCATGAATTTGCCCAGGCTTGGTGTCAAGCGTTGTATGAGATCCGTGATAACGAAGAGAAGGACTCTGCCTTCCGTGGTCTTTGCACACTTGTGCAGACAAACCCTGCCGGTATGGCTAAGGTCTGTTTACCACAAGTTGATGTATATGATGTAGATCTAACTTCTCTCCTTTCTTCATCTAGAGCTTACTCTGGTTCTGCAATTCCATTATTCGCTGGAACCAACCTTCGCCAGAGTTGAACAATATGTTCCAAACTCTACTTCTGGGATTCAAGCAGCACGACGAAGCTGGCTGGGCTGCCCAAGTGGCCGCTTTCCCCCCTGCCATTCAAGAACGTTTAGCGACAAGATATGGCGTGTAATATTTTTAGCGTGTGATGGGTATGAAGAATATTGACCAAAGTGGTTTCCGTCACACCTTGTGCCTTTTCTCTCTCTTCCTTTTTTTTTCTTTTCTTTCATGCCAGGTCAATATTTTTCTCGAAATTTGTGCTTTTCTTATGTCTCTTGCATCTGGATATCTCTTAGTAGTGTAGCCTTTTATCTTTGCCTCTGTCAAGAGCTTTTTTTTTCAATTATCTGTCGTTCTAGCTCACATGCACATCAGCCCCCATTTGTCCTTTACTACATCGTGTTCATCATTTCTCTCGTTTTTCTGTTCCCTCTGGGGTGGGCGTTAGTGACCCTTCCAAGGCTGTAGTTACTGCAAATTATTCCCCACACTCACATTTATCACCAACCCCAGCACCACGGCAAGATATACATATCTCGATCCCATCTTTTTTTTTACGTAGCAATAGTATTCAGTAGTTACAAATAAGTAGTGTAGTTTTTCACATCCTGCAAGTAGATAGTACAATATCTTTTTCATGCCTTTTCTTCAGAACTCCCTTACATGGGTATTTTCCTCGCAAATATATATACAAAAGTTCTCTGTAGCACTTACATACAACCTTATTCATCCCTCCTGTTGAATTTAAGCTGATTAAACCTCTCCGCGAATGAATGAAGCCGTTTTTTTTTTCATATACAAGCACCCAGAGGACTAAGCACTGATGACATTCAATAACGCCTATTGCCGGAAATCATGTCTGAAAAGCCTCCAAGGCGTGCTCCAAAGTTGATACCATCTCCATACCTCTGTCTTCGAAGATATTCCTGATAACCATAATATCCTCCAGCAACAATGCCTGCGAAGAGGAAGAGTTTGAAGAAGAACCCAAGCCATGTTCCTCCACCGGAACTTGTGAAAACGGTTTTGTTTAGCTTGTTAGGTTCAGAGGTTACTTGGGATAGAATCGCGGTATAACTTGTGATAGAGATTATGCTGAAAAATGACAGCGTGTAAATGACAAATGTAAATGCACAAGTTAGGAAGGCATACTCATGGGAGTCAGAGACGTCGCCGGTCAAGGCGGTGAAACCAAGGAAAGGGTTAGGTGGAAGAGCAATCTTTGAAACGAAGAAGCAGTCGGTCCAATCATCCCCTAGGTATGTGATCAAGGTATGTTCTTATTTTAAACAAAATGTAATGATGCTTACAAGCTTTGTACTGAACTTTGACCTAACAAACCACGCGTAAGCAAGAATAGAGGTGAAAGATAGATATAAGGACTGACATCAAGGAAATTATCTTTGACATATGTCAGCTTCAGTTTCGTCGCTACGTTGGTGCGTCTATAGTTGGCCTTTCGAGAAATAATTGAGTCTTTGTAAGTAGATGTTTCGAAAAAAAGGCATACAGAGCAGTGGCCGATAGATTGATCAATGCCATCGTTATCGTTGTTGTATTTCGTCTTGCCGTCACCGAGAACGCCGATAACCATTGGGAAATCGTAGTCATGATGACCGTTGGCATATCTAGATAGATAGAATGAAGTCGGATGCAAAAAAGAGAAGACAAAGAGCCCAACGTGTCTAAAAATATACCCAGACCCTCAAACTCGTCTTTGTTTCCAAATACTGGTCCAGGTTGAACGCGGTCTTTGGTTAGCCACACAGCCATACCATCACCATATAGATGTGAAGAGCCGCCCGAGACCTAGATATGAATGGTATCGGGGGACTCGGGGGAGAAAGGTAGGCTTGACATCTCTTACCTTGAATTCGATTTCGATAACAAAGTTCGTAGCTGTGAATGCGAGACGTGACCATAGCCATCCCTGTGGAAACTTGAATCAATATGATGCATATATGAGAAACAGAGGGTACTACCATCTGTGATGGCCAGTTGTTCGTCAGACGGATGTGTTTATTTGTGTTCTAATACGTGCGGATATGATAAGATTCGGGTTCAACAAGAAACGACAGACGAACGATGTAGGCATCGGCACCAAAATCCCACCATCTAGTTAGAAATTTTCAGTCAATAATAAAATCACCAAAAGGTTTGAATGATGGAATACCGGTTTTGCAAGTCTTGATCGATATATGGTGCGTATATTGAATGTGTGCGGAGTTGTAATGTCTGGAGAAATGCTTTCAGTCCGAGTATAGAAAGGAAAGATTTGCAGAAAGGCGGTAAGGCGGTTATTATACATCCCCATACTGTAGTGAGGGTATTAATGTATTGAGAGCCGATGTTGTTCTTGTAGACCATGAAATTGACAGCAGCATCGTCCACCTTCACACCCAAATGTAACCAGTACCCACCCGTTCAATCGTCTGATTCCCCAACCGCGTTACAGTCTTTTCCTCTGTTCCTGCCTGAGCGAATCCGACAAGTAGGCCCGAAATTAGGAGCGCAGCAGTGAGTGCGCTGTTCATACACCGCGACAGCATGAAGGGCGGAATTCTTTTTCAGGGCAGGTGAAGGAGAAAAGCAAGGTATAAGCTACTGCCACGGATCCCCGTGGGCACGTGACCTTGACCGTGAGGGGAAAAAAATACACACAAGCCAATTACATCGTCCATTTGGATTGAAGCCAACCTCTTGGTCATTGAATCCGCACCCGAGTCTTGCATAGCCTTAAAGCTGTACAGTGTACACATGAGTTACCAAATTGCCGTTTTCTGGCTATAATACCGTCCTACTTGGCAGATAGGTCACACGTGTAAACACTCGATCAGTGGCATTCTCGGAAGTCCTCGCCAAAAGTAACCTAGACGCTCCAAAAGCAGTGGCAGGCACCTGCTGCGTGCTCGGTATAAAGATCTTTGTCTCAGCTTGTTGACTTCTCAGATTCCCGTCACCTTCGACTTGAGATTTCCCAAGATCCATTTCAGACAACCATGCCATCCAAAGAGAAGAGAATATCAGTGTATGTTATCGATGGTTCATCTTTCTTCATTATATTTTCTTACTCGTCACTGCAGGAGACAGTTAGATGACCAAAAGCTAGTGCACTTCAACACATTCGCGGATCCGCAATCACCCAGAGAGGCTACCAAGCAAATACAGTTTCACAGTGAGTAATTTCACAGCCAGCACATTAGTTCTTCAATCATCCACCTTGTACCAGTTGATCGTCTGAAAGGCCTTTCTGTTGGATCAGCCATTGTTGTTGAGAACACGACGAACAAGGAACAATTACATAGAGAAACCACAAGTAAAGGTAAAAAATTGAAATCAGGGGATATCATTGTTTGGGAAGTGAATCTTCCTCAGTGAGTCTCATACCCTCACTCGACAAACGAGTAATAAACGAGCCACCAGAATGACTTTGACTGAATCCTCCAAAGTGAAATTTGTTGTGGAAGGTCGATCTGTTGTAGGTAAACGCCCTGTGATCGGATCCACAGCCGACTATACAATCAGTAATCTGCTTGAACTTATGGAAAAGTCAGAGCAAAAGTCGAAAGACATTCGGGACGCATGTAAGGGAAAATTCTTTCACTTCCTCGATGTCAACCTAACATACACTTGATCCTAGCCTTGCAATTGGAGGTTAAATGTCGTTCACCTTACCAGGATGTGTCATTACAAGTCAAAGTTCGAGAGTTGCCTACTGAATCAACAGCAAAGGCAATTGCGGCTGGCGCTATAAAACAAGCGGCAGAGAAATACAAACAGGAATCCTTGAAGGAGTTACAACAAATGGCGGCAGGTATCGGGTACTTTTCAAACATGCTGATGGGAACGGACGTAAGCCACATCTCAATTTTTTTTCTCTTACCAGTCCGATAATTCCTCTATAAAAGGTTCGCTGCATGGCTGATGTCATGCACGGTGCGTTGACTGCTGTCAGAACGGTGAGTTTCATTATCGTCGTGTCAATATAAAGCAGCTATGTATCCCCATTTCGCCTTAGTCATGTGAATCAGAAAACACCCACTGCGCAAGAGTTGTTGTCGGCTTGCTGGAGACCATTAATATGATATTTGACCATCATAGATCTCTTACTCCTCACCAACCCTTCAAGGACTCGCATAGCGTTTCGTTGACTGAGCTATTTGGCAACGTGGTCAAAAGTCTGTGGACCGTCGCCGTATTTATGACTGCAGAATGTAAGGCCGCATGTCTTGTTGTTTCATTCAAAAATGTTGACGGCTTGATAGTTTTGGCGCGGGCCCATCTAGAATTCAAAGTTTCTGCATGGATGACTTATTTCAAGTCTCTCCAGCCCTGTCTACGTGACGTGCAACAGACAAAGCCATCGCCCCCCGAACAGTCACGAAGAGTGACCAACCTACCTGACTTGAGTCGGTCTCTTCTTCTACCCTTGTGTTGTCCGACATTGACCTAGACCTACCTTAGTAGATGCAGAGTCAGGCCTGCCCCCCTTGGATAGGGTCGAAGCCCATCTTCCAATAATCTTCGAGGAAGGACCAGCTCCTTATTACCATACTCCAATCCGACTGATATCCAGTTGGGCTCTCTCTTCAGTCGATGATTCAAGCCCAAGGATTTTCTATCTCTCTGGTGCAGCGGGGTGTGGGAAAAGCTACCTAGCGAGACAGATTATAGAAGCATTTAGTCAGCTTGGGTTCTTTGGAGCCTATTTTTCTTTCGATCATCATTCTCGGAAAGGGATGAAGAGCAAGCAACTCCTTGATTCGTTTCCAGCCACCATCATGCACCAGATCTCTGCTGTCGAGCCGGATGTAGAGAAACTGATGGCTCATGAGATAAAGACGCTCTCAACTGTTTCTGGGACGTTAGAATCGAAGTTCCAGAAACTTGTTGTGGACCCCCTCATAAATCTACGCTCCAGCAATCTACCTTACTGGCAACCTGATTATCCTTTACTAATTGTGCTCGACGACCTAAACAATTGTACTCCTGAGGTTCTGGAGCTATTGTTGGATTTCCTCACTGGTCCGGTCATTCAGAGACTTCCATCTCACGTTCGTTTCCTCGTCCTCAGCCGTCCTTCGGAGGAGGTATACCGAAGGATCGGTAACGTCGGATTTGAGATTCTTCCTTCCACTATACATTCTCCTTCCACTATACATTCAGAGGAATCAGACTTTTCGATCTCGACCCCTACCGAACGAGAAGAGGCTACCTCTGAGAATTCAAGTGTACATAATGAATGGGCAACACCGAATTTATACGGAAAAGGCGAGACTTTTGATTTAATCGTTTAGAACCTCCCTGCGAGTCTTGATACTCTTTCATACAGCACCCATCCAAGCATTCTGATTTCATATACACATAAGGTTGTTTTGGCTTTCTTTTATCTGGTCGTTTTCAGTGTGGATCATTCCTTCCCCTTGTACTTCTTCCTTGCTTTCGTTTTCTCCCTCTGTCAAACCACATTATTCTCATGTATTCTTACCTGTTCCAACAATTTTGGGCGTTCATAATGATCATGATTAGTATATTATAAAGACGATAACCATGATAGCTGTTTTTGCGGAAGCGGCTGGGGGCTATTCTTATAACCGTTGTACATGAATCTTCTGAGTTCGACAAATCAACATACATGCCTTTGAAATATCCACCATGTAAAAAGCATGACGGAAAAACACTATAAGACTCAGCATAGTCAAAACCAGGCTGTGTCTGGAGATCCCTATGTTATTTTGACCCCAACATCATATACTCACATAAGACATTACACTACTTTAGCTAGGACGCGGATCGGATTGTCTATGCTGGCAGCTCGAACTTCTCGCCTTGCAATACTCTAGCCGCCGTGGATTAGTGAAGGCAAGTAGATATGATAGGAAACATGACGCACTTTGTAAAGTAAATGTAGAAAAAGTCAATATATAACCCAGTCTGAACAATACCTGCTGTTATAGCTATTGGGTCTGCGAGAACTTCTGTGTAGTACCTATCCAGGGACAAACGTATTAGCAGGAGTTAGGGTTACACGTATACAAGGCATCATAGTCTGGCGCGTGATACTGATACGATGCCAGGAAGTAACATACCTGTATATCCAGTTAGGGATATAAAGAGCCCGATATAATCCTAGCGCAGCTAGATAATGTGTCGTGATCGTTTCTGCTTCTCCCGTGCGTTGGAGCATGAACAACTGAGGAAGGATAGCCAGCGCCTCCAGCCAGATGGAAAATGACCACAGGATTTCCGAAACGGAAAACTTGTAGTTGAAGAGGAGGGCAAAGATGACACAGGGAGCAAGGATATATTCAATTTTGAAGGTGTCAATAGATGGGTCGTGTGTTGGTCTGAAACGTGGACATGGTCAGATTGATTGGTGTAGTAGGTGTAGTATGTGGCCTGGGGGCTGACCTGTATTTGAACTTCATGAGGTAGAGAATATAGCAACTGCTGGAAATGAAAAATAATTTCATGATAGAGTTGTATACGGATATGAAGCGGAGGAAAAGGTCGAGATATCTTGTGACGAAGACAGCAACGTAAAGTGCCTGCGTTTTAAAGGATATACCTGTGGAACATTGAGTCAACGGAGGCTCTGGGCTGGCACAAACCCACTATTCCGTGGAAATTGCGTAGTAAAGGATAGGAACTTGCCTCGACATGACCGTGTTGTTTGGATTTTATGCACCAAGATAAAGATGGACGCCAAATGCGACAGGTCACCTATCAAAATGAGGAAAATGTCAGCTTGGGTGCTACTTATTTTGTGTAAAAGTAAAGGATATACACACCCAGCAACCGGAAAAGATTCATGGCGGATAGATGAGAATTTGGATCACTGAAGTTGGTAGAGAGGCTTGCTTGCTATTCCCTCAGGCGACGTGTTTTGACGTGTTGCTGACAAATAGGTCTCACGCTTCTCCTTCAACCACTTCATTCTACACAGCAATCAGGCGAGTTTCTCAATTATTTTTGTTCAAAGCCAAGATGTTCTAGTAAAAGGGTCGACTCCTTTCTATGTCTCAATTGTCACACAAGAAGGAACCTTTCATTTTTGACTCCCTCCTGGCTTGCGAACCGCTTTCAAACAGGTCTATTTTCTCCGACGTGCCATTCAGAGCTTACTTTTGGCACATCGTAAGGCTGGACCAACATCAACAACTCTTCATCATATAGACTGCAATGGTCTCAAGGACTTTGATTTTGCAGTAAAGGCAGAGTTGCACAGTCGGGAACTCCTTCATAACCTTCGGGCACATTGAATGGAATTCTCATCGTCTACCTAGCCGAGCTCACGCGGACGAGATCTACTCCGCGCTGGGCGGTCACTAGACGTGGTTTTATTTTATTTTATTGGAACGATATATCTTTGCTCGTCTATAAGCGCCCAGACTGGAACACAATGCCTGAGGCGTGTGGTTACGTGCGTAAATGGCTGGTACGCGACCATTTAGTGGAAGGCTGTCAGGATGTTACGGTGCTTTCTTGTTATTGACTCATGACCGGATTGGAGACTGAGATCGCATATCAGTCTGCTTTGTGTGCAGCACTGAGCCCATCCATTTATTTCTGGATTTATTTTATCCCATACTTTTGTCTGACTATTTCCTTTTTTTTATCAAAAATTAGGCCGGAAGTATTCACCTCAGGTTCATTGGATGCCACTTTGCCAGATTGTTGGATACAAGCTGATGTGTGCTAGAAAGCGAATGTGGTAGTGCTTGATTAACAAGTGTATTTAACATCGCAGGTAAATTTCCCATATCAAAGGAACGATGGAAGGAGACTGACTTGGCATGGATGTCTGCTAGCTCCATCCAATCTTTTGCATCGGTATATGTATACACATTTGTTTACTTCTTCTATAGCCTTGTCTATTTGATCTATGCAGCGAAGAACAGATATGCATCTTTTCCAGATAGCAATTTAAGCTTCTGTCGTTCAACCATTGGCAGAGTCAGCGCGCTCCCTACTAGAAGATTCCGTTGCTTCGATGTTAGTAAGTACATCGACATGAGAGGGAAACTTTTCGCCTAGTTGTTTGGTTGTTTGAAGCATTGCTAACTTTTCGCAATCCTTTTGTTAATGTCAAAGCGCGTTGTACACAAGGGGGTGGCGGAATGTGGAATTTGTACCAGCACTGGAAGGTGGCCCAGAGTGCCGCACAAGACCGTTCCGCCAAAAGGCAAGTATACTGAATGGTTACCCATTCAGTACAACGGCACTATATATGGTGGTGAGCTCCGGCTTACACCCTCCCAGTAAGCACCATAGAAGATAGGAGTGGTACTTCTAGGGTTCTGTCCTTCTAGTTCACACAAACTGGTCCTTCCCAAAAGCGGCTGACATCTGTCTTTCAAACCTGAATGATGTTCGTTGGCCCCTCATGATTCTGAAGGAATATTAATGAATCTTCATGCGCAGTACTAGTGGCGGGCTACATAGGCAACCAACATACGACCATCACCACAGCTTTCTGTGATATCGACGAATTGATGAACTCGTGTTCATCGACGGGTTGTTATGATGAAACATCTGCCGTAATACCAAATCGTGCTTGGAACCTCGACTCAGACGATTGCTCCAAAATTCTTCCGCGATTCTGGGCTTATGTGGTTCAGAAGCTGAAACTTGGTGATCGAGGCTACCTACTTATAGTACAAGGACTATATACTTATCCTACGCATTCATTCTACGTTTATCCCCCCATCCTCAGAAATCTTCCCCCAAGTACCTTTCCTCATGAATTATACACCGTCCAACGAGCGCAAGCCCCAACCACTCTCCGGTATAGTTCTTCATGCTCGACAGGTGCTTCGAGTCAATACACAACGAGCTGCCACTTGGCTCAGTAGACCCTCATTTTTCCGATTCAAATTGAAATCCTCATCTCGTTCCCATTCTTCCTCCGACTCGTATTCTTCGTTATCAGTCGACACTTCACCCTCTACTCAATCATCGTCGACAATACACTCCGAGTCCAGTAGGCCAATTCGATCGACAATGCCACCGACCACTCTCGTTACTATACCTATCATACCTGGGGTACGTTGATTAAAGGTTTCCCTGACTGTCCCTCAACATTGATGATGTTTCGTCTTTAGTACTGCTTCTAGCTTCTGTCGTGTTTATCGATTTTCTTCACCAAGTTTTTTCGATAAATCTTCCCATAACCTGCGTCTTATTTTGTACTACCCTCGAGCAAAGCCGTCAAGATGGAGAATATCTTGGATAATTACATTATTTGTATAACACCCCCTAACATACCAAAAAAAAGTCCAGTCTTCTTCCAACTACTTGGAGTTGGACTGATCAAACTTAGCCACAAAGCCGCCAAAGCCGGTACTTTCAGGCCACTTACTGTCGTCATCGACCTTTCCACAGCTCCATGGCCAAGTGCCGCAGCGTTTATCACATCACAAGACAGAATGTACGTCGCACGTAGGCTCGTGCAGTCCTGATATGAGGATTGAAAACCATCGATATAAGGACTAGGAAATTGCCGCCTCAAGTCGCGCGCTATGATCGAACTTGAAAGTGCCACTGCAAAACGCCCTAAATAGGAAGCTATATTTTGGCATATTTGGTTGACCCCGTTACCAAATATAGTATGTTTTCCGAGTTGTTTTTTTGAATGTTTTTTCGTCATATGGGTCTATTTTTTATTGATTCGTGTACCGATCCCTTCCATCTACCTGAATATTGACTTACAAGATCCTCATCGTGCTCGAAAATGATCTGTGCACAAGTCTCAGGCTTTGCTCACTGCTCAGAAAGGAGTCAGAGGAATACTACATGTGAGAAATTACTGAAAGTTTTAAGTGGCGAACTCGTCCAATATCATTGCCGGGACGGCGGGATTTATACAGATAGGGTCTGGGCACATAGTACTCAAATGATCTCATTGTCCGTTGATTGAGCCCTGAACGCAGCAGACATTGATGGAGGGTTCTGCTGCCTGGCAAATGTTGCATCAATGTTGCATCAACATGTACCCCTCCTGCTTTCGGAGCTCTATTTTTAGATTCAGGCATTCAACATCCTTAAGAATTAAAGTATTGTTAGTATTTAACTATATACCCTTGGCTGTTCTGAGACTGGGTCATTTGGCAAGCAATGACAACTCATTTATTTAATCTTTTGACCTTGCATTGGGTCGTTATTCTGCACCTGGAGCAATGCAAGGCCATGAGAATTTTGTCACTGACCTCCACTGACCACTTCCACTGCAAAATTAGCTAAGTCACTATTTTCTTCCGGCCATCGGCTGGACCTCTCGTTCTGGAGGACGTTCCGGTATTCGAGATTCCGCCCCTCCGCCCCTCCGACCCTCTGCGTCAGTCACACGCTTGCACAAAGTCACATTATTGCTACACATTGTTTTATCGCCTAGTCTGTAATTGAAATGACATTTGACGACTTCCTTGAGCTTATGAATCAATATCCTGATGCTCTTAGCAGTGAAATATTGCTCAAGGTGTCTACTTTTATTCACTACGCACCCCGCTTCAAGAATGACATCCTCCTTGTTCAAGAATCAAGCTGGCCTATTGATGTTGCACCATTATTCTGTTGGATTCCTAGAATACGAATCTCAGTTGTTTGCTAGGCAAACGACTCAGTATTTATTAATACTACACACCTAGAATACGAATCTAGGTAAAAGATAATAAGGAACTGTAATAACGAAGAATATGAAGCTATGCTCACCTCAGTTGTTTGCTAGGCAAACGACTGAGTGAGCTCGTACTGACTACATGGTTTATATACGAAATGAGCAGGCACATTCCGTTTGTGCCTGCTAATAGTTAGACTATGGATAGACAATAAAACAGTACACGAAAGGATAAGAAAATGCGAGCACAATGCTCGTGAAATCAAGAGTATATTGGCGGCGGTGTGGAATGCACCGCAGGCCATTGCGAATAAATGAAACGGTAATCATAAAGGTGAAATCGTACGTATTTACGGAGAACGACGGCGTTTCCGTATTGGGCGCTTATGGGTTTCGTAGCGTATTTGCTCATCGTATCTCAATACTCCCCCTCAAATCGATATGAGACCGAGTTCCTTTGCGAAATGCTTGACTTTAGGCGAAGAGAGGGCCTTGGTAAGGGTGTCGGCTACCATTTCGTCGGTAGGACAATAAACGAGTCGAAGGGATCCGTTTTCGACGATCCAGCGAATAAAATGAAAGCGGATGTCGATATGCTTGGTTCGTGCGTGATATTGATGGTCTTGGGTAAGCGCTATGGCTGATTGATTGTCGGAAAAAAGGGTGGTTGGCTCGAGATCGGTGTCGAAGGTCTGGGAAAGGAGGGAACGAAGCCAGAGGGCTTCTTTGGCGGCATATGTAGCTGCGACGTATTCACTCTCAGTCGTTGAGAGTGAAATGATCTCCTGTCTTTTAGTAGACCACGAAACAGCACCTCCATGGAGTAAAAATGCATACCCTGAGATCGCATGGCGATCTTCGGCCATGTTACCATCTGCGTCAGCATATCCGGTTAGTTCCTTTTCCTCTCCACCATACGATAGCCAGAGGTCCTTTGTACCCTTTAGATAGCGGAATATACGCTTTACAGCTTCCCAGTGGGCAAGTCCAGGCTTTGTAGAAAAACGGGAGACAGTTTGGACAGCGTAGGTGATATCTGGGCGAGTTCCAAGCGATGCATACATTAATGATCCAACTGCTTCATGATAGGGGATATTTCGCATTCGTGCGAATTCTTCGGTTGTCGTTGGAGACTGAGCTGATGACAAGCGGATGTTGGTTTCCATGGGTAGAGATACTGGTTTGAGGTCATCGAAGCCATATCGTCGTAGGGTAGATTCGATGTAAGAACACTGAGATAAGAATATTTGTCGATTTTCTCGAACGCGTCTAATTTCGATGCCCAGGATCCAATGTAATTCTCCAAGATCCGTTATTTCGACATGTTTGGCGATATTTGTTTTGAAGTTATCGATTAGAGGCTGTGTGATTGCGACGATAGTACAGTCATCGACATGGACCATCACGATAACGAGTTCTTTCCCTCGTCGTTTGTAAAATACTGCCTGGTCCACATCGCATCGTGCAAAGCCTAGGTGAGTCATCATTATTTCAACTAACTTCTGATACCACCGTCTTCCAGACTGTTTCAGGCCGTATAGGGTTTTTCGAAGCCTGCATACCTTTCCAGGTGACTCGGTTGCGTAACCGGGTGGTTGCTTCATGAAAATGACCTCGTCCGAGGTGAGTATTCCGTTTAGGTATGCGCCTTTGATATCGATCTGATGAATTTCGTAGTCTTCGATTGCAGCAATCGCGAGTATGGCTCGAATCGAGGCTAGGCGAGCAACTGGCGCAAAAGTGTCGAAATAGTCGACTCCTGGTACCTGGGAAAAGCCTTGAGCTACTAACCGAGCCTTGTAGCGGACGACATTTCCGGCTGCGTCCTTTTTAGCACGAAATACCCATTTCGAGCCTACAATATTGACTCCATCAGGTGCGTTAACGAGTTCCCATGTCCCAGCAGCTTTTAACACTGACAACTCCTCGTGAATAGCCTTTTCCCATAGTAACCAATCAGGGCGTGATTTCGCTTCGGCAAGATTTCGGGGTTCCAAGGCTTCGGTTGCACTTGTTTCGGCTGCTAAGGCGTATTCGTCTGCGAAATCAGCAACCATCATCCAATCGGATAGGCCCTCCCCCTCAAGAATTGTACCAGGTTCATCCACAGGTATGTGCTCGTTTTCTTGAGGTAATTGAGTTGGGAGCTGAATTCCGGGAGCTAGCTTTGTTTGGGATTTAGGCAAATTTGAAGACATGGCAACGCCTTCAAGAATGTCTTTGACTCGTTGTGTGGGTTTTCGAATACGTTTTGGGCGCTCAACTGGCTTGGTAGGTGGGTTTTCAGTATTTGTATCGATATTTTGAAGTGTCTGATCATGTATGATATCGATATTAGGAATGGGATGCTGGATAAAGAGTGGTTGAGAATTTTTGGAGGATGTCAGTGAGTCGGTATTCGCTTCGACGAAACCTTCAATATTCTCCCCCTCGATGCGAGATACTGACGTTGATGTATTATCAGTATAGATATTACGCTCGACACTGACCGTTTTGGTGTCTGGCCAGTAAATTCGTACGCCCTTCGATTTTTCATCAAGGCCCAACCATCTCCCTTCTCGGACACGTCTTCCAAGTTTGTCACCACCTTCTATTCGCACCCACACTTTCTCACCCCATTCTCGCACTTCTCCTAGGTCTGGTTTCTTCGAAAATGCTGCTTCGTATGGTGTCATACCATCAACAGCTTTCGTAGAAGTTCTATTCATCAACCAGACGACGTGGCGAGCTGCTTCACCCCATAACGACCTGGGAAGACCACTAGAATGCAATAAGGCCCGAATTCGCTCAACAATGGTTCGATTTCGACGTTCAGCTACTCCATTTTGTTGAGGCGTGTCGTGGACGGTAAGTTTTTGTTTCGTGCCTTTTGAATTCAAGTGTAAAATGAATTCCTTCCCTAGATACTCTCCTCCTCGATCGGAATGGAGAGTTTTGACACGAGCGTCTAACTGGGTGGAGCACCATGCTTCGTAGTTCCTGTAGGACTCGAAGGCTTCGGATTTCTTTGCTAGGAGGTAGAGGTTTGTGAATCGGGTTTTATCATCCGTGAAAGTGATGTAGTAACGCTTTCCTCCTTTAGATTCCACCGGTGCTGGTCCCCACACATCACTGTGGACTTCTTCACCAAATTGTTTTGCTCGCTCGCCTTCTCTAGTCTTTGGAACTGACTTCCTAGTGGCTTTAGCGTAGACACATGATTCACAGAAGAAATCGGCATTTGGTGAGGATTCCAATCGTAAACCTGTTATGAAACCATCATTAACAAGTTTCTGAGCAGTTTTCGGGGATATATGGCCCAAGCGACGATGTAGCAAGTCCAAGGTGAGTGTTTCGTCAACCGCCTTTGCCTCTTCGTCTTTCTCATGTACCACCTTGTACAGGCCTCTAGCAGATTTCGGTATTTCGCCAACTCGTTCGCCATCAGGTCCTTGAATGGAACATTTTCCACCAGAAAAGGTGACTGTGAAGCCGGAATCATCAAGTTTACCAACAGATATGAGGGTGTAACCGACTTCGGGAGAATAAAGGACCTCGGTTAATTGGAGCTGCGAAAAATCGGCATCCATAGGTACATTTATGGTCATTTCGCCTTTTCCGATTGCACTGAAGGATTGTTTGTTGGCAGCTTGGAAAACTTTGGGAGGAATTTCCGTGAAGTTAGTGAAGTCCTCGCGATATGGGGAGATGTGCCGCGTGCATCCAGAGTCGTATAGTTCAGCTTGTACGTAGGAGTATTGGCTGCGCCTTGTTGGTTCTGTTACAACAAAGACTTCTTCGTCATCAAGCTCACTATCCTCTTCAACTTCAGAGAACCAGCTGTCGTCACCAGGACAACTTCCAGCCTCGCCATCTGTTTCCGACGTCATGATTTCATCATCGAGCTCCACAGCTGCCCAAGCTCCTTCGCTTTCCGAATCGGAATGATTTTCGGTAGCTGCGTTAGCACTGCCGCTCGCTTTTTCACCCTTTGATGGGTTCTCCTTCTTTGCTTTATCGTATTTTGGAGGCTTCGGACAGTTATTCTTGTAATGACCTGTTTCTCCACAGTTCCAGCACTCGCCTCGACGCTTCTTGGCACCACCCTTTCCACTTTTCCACTTTGAAGAGCTAGGGTTTACCACCATCGCCTCGTCTTTGTCCTCGTCTTTGGACTTTCCACCATACCGGCGTGAGCGCTGCATCTTTTGGCGATCATATTCCTCGCCAATGAGGGAAATAAGTACGTCCGGGTCTAGGGTCTTCGACGTAGAGTACATCCGGGCTGCTGCAAGCTGTGCCGATGCAAAATTTGCCAGCGCTACGGGGAGTGAAGATAGGATTGTGGAACGGTAGTCTTTTTCTTCAATATCAACTCCCACAGCCGCTAACTCTTCTCGTTTCACCCTCAGGCCATCCAAGAACTCTCGGACATTGCCTTTATCCAGACATTTCGACTCCAGGAATTTTTGTCGAAGCTCGGTTTGTGCGTAAGCACCTTTCTCAGTATATTCCCTTTCAATAGCCTTCCAACGTTCTTCAACAGTAGTTTTCGAATGTATACGCATCAAGGTAGAGTCGGGAATTTTCTGATTGAGTAAGGACTTTGCTGAACGCTCGTCTTTCTCCCACAGGGTCGTTTCGGCTGTTAATTCCACAAGGGAAAAACCTACAGCTGGGGTAATTGTCGTTCCGTCAGGTGCCATAATAGCAGGTGTGCCCAGAACAGGCCGTTTGGTCTGGCCATCAAAGTGGCCCCAGAACCCTTTCGCCTCGACGGCATCACGGAAACGAATCTCGAAAATAGCCCAGTTGGTCCCAGTCATCTCGAGTTTAGGCACAGAAGAAGGGAGTGTATCAGAGAGGGATGTAGCAGTTGCAGACATGGTAAGCACGAGGTTTCACAAGTGTAAACAGAGGTTAATCTTTGGGTTTATGCGCAGGGGGCGGGGCCCATAACCTGTTGGATTCCTAGAATACGAATCTCAGTTGTTTGCTAGGCAAACGACTAAGTATTTATTAATACTACACACCTAGAATACGAATCTAGGTAAAAGATAATAAGGAACTGTAATAACGAAGAATATGAAGCTATGCTCACCTCAGTTGTTTGCTAGGCAAACGACTGAGTGAGCTCGTACTGACTACATGGTTTATATACGAAATGAGCAGGCACATTCCGTTTGTGCCTGCTAATAGTTAGACTATGGATAGACAATAAAACAGTACACGAAAGGATAAGAAAATGCGAGCACAATGCTCGTGAAATCAAGAGTATATTGGCGGCGGTGTGGAATGCACCGCAGGCCATTGCGAATAAATGAAACGGTAATCATAAAGGTGAAATCGTACGTATTTACGGAGAACGACGGCGTTTCCGTATTGGGCGCTTATGGGTTTCGTAGCGTATTTGCTCATCGTATCTCAATATATTCCTGCCTGAATCTGTAGCGATTCTACTTGCAAATCTCTGTGATATCTCAAGAGAATCACTGGAGAGTATTTGGTCATATATGAGAGAGACTGTATGGAGTTTGAGTGTGAAAAAGAGGGAGGTGGACGAGCGCTTCAGGTTGTATGGGAAGGACCTTGGTTATAGTAAGTTCCAGCATTGCTATTTCAACAATTAGTGTAATACCAACAATGTTTGGCAGCTGTTATATATCCACCTCATCATTATTGTGCCAATAGTGAATGTGACCGGGGCAGGAAGGGACTCAAACTTCAGAAAACAGACCAGACACGAGGGATATTGTATACATTGGATAAGGGTGTCTGTCCAGCTTGGATTGTCCGATACCAATGCGAAGGTATGTCCATATGCATCAAAGGTTAACATTGGTTCTTTGTCTAAGGAGATACGCTCAGGTTGTCAAACGAGCTATTACCATAACTTCCGGGTGAAGGATGGTATTCGATATTACTACGAGGGTGAATTACCGGAGTTAATTCAAGTGGGAGAACATCAGTTTGTTGAACGGAAGGTTGTCTTTATGTGGACAATTGACATAAATATATCTGCGTATGTCTACTGAACCCCCTCATCTATGGACTATTTTGTCTGACACTTGGTCCAGAAAATCTTTTACCAATTGCGCTCGTACATATCAGGTTGCGCTTTCTGGCCCAGACCGTCTACCTCATGACTGGCCCATCAAAGCGGCACTTAAAGGTGACCACGTTCACGATGGATTCGCTATTCTGTCCTTGCTTGATGATGCTCGTGAACGGAATACTGTTCTGACAGTGCCTCATACAGGCGAACAAGCTGACCGCTTTACTGAAGCCATCAAAGCCCGGAATGCTTCCATAAAACTCTATGGTCAGCCAGAGGTTGTACATCGCTGTAAGAAATGCACTCGTATCTATTGGAGGAATGGACTGCGTGAGTTTATGTTACTTCCCATCAAAATTACTCACCTTTATTCTTCATAAGCTGACAAGTTTGTCTGGGCTGCTGTTATGGATGGCTTGACCCTTGGTCATCCTTGTTGCGCTCACCACAACTGTCATATCCCTTTAACAACAATTCGAGATCGGTACTGTATTACTCACCGTGAACTCAACAATATCTGCAACATCAAAGGATGCAGTGAGAGGGTTGTGGAAGGAAAGATGACATGTAGCGATCCTGCACATCAGGAAGTTGAACGCATTCGCAATCTTAGGGGCCAGTCTCGGTTCCAACTTCAAGAAAAGTTGAAGCGGGCGCGTGTTTCTCATCTAAACGATGCTGTTGCTGAGGATGTTGATCCAGCTATGCTCCTTGATGAAGACGAAGAAGAATTTGAGCTTGAACTTGTCGTGAATGAAAGTAACTTGGTTCATGGTGCTACTGAAGCTTATTCAGATCCAAGGGGTGCCTCGCCTTCAAACGCAAACAAGAAGAAATTTTCGGCACAATTTGGGCGGAAGCGCACACATAATGAACAAATTCTTGTTGCACCTTGTGGCATGATTCTTGCTCGGGAGACCTTCTTTGGCGCTGAGGCAATCTCAACATGTGCTGTATGTGCACAAATCTTGTTCAGTATGCGGTTAGTATTCTCGTATTCTCATGTAATTGTGTGCAGGAATTTATCAAGCGCACATTTCGCATCAATGATCAAGCACCAAACCATATATTTTTCGACAACAATTGTTCACTCGCAAAACATGTCAGGAATGATCCATATTTCAAGAAGATTGGGCTAACTGTCGATGTCTTTCACTTCAACTGCAAGCACTCTGTACGCGATCAATTCTGCCAGGAGAACTGCAATCCTGCAATATTCAAGGAACTCCACGGCGAAGATGGGAAAGCATGGTATTTCAACTCCTCTATTGCTGAACAGACAAACGTATGGTTAGGAGGGTTTCATGCCATAGTGCGAGAGATGTTAGTGGACAGATATAACTTCTTCCTTGACCAAATGATTCTTCTTCGTAACCGGATGACACGAGCCAAGTTAGAGAAAGAAGGACAATGCCCAGTTACATTACAAATTGTTTAGACTTGACTCAAAAAACTTCAAATATGCACGATGATTTTTTATTTTATTTTCTAACTATGTGTGAACGAGGACGGGCACTCATTATCCTTTCCCCTGTCATCAATGATTTATTTTACACAGCTAGACATATTACAATACAAGGTTTATAGTTATACTACAGATGAACGAGTGATGAACGAGTGATGACAATGCTTGTACAGGAAGAAACACAAAAAAAATAACTTATAAAATATCAGGTAAGGTCGATGACTTCACCTTGTCGCTCCCTTCTAACTACCCGTTTGCGCGCAGCCTTTAATTTGGCTCTATGTGCAGGATTTGTCAACATAAACACTGACCACAGGCCACTGGGTGAATGCCCAGCAGAAATTGCGCTCTGCTTGGCCTCCAAAGAGGCATGAGTCCATTGAGTCCGATGATCATAGAATGTTGAACTTCTAAATTGAATGGGAAAGTGTCGCTCGAAAATGACCTTGACCTTATCCCCATCTTCCTTAGCATTATCAACCTCATTGAAGCACTTAACGATGTCAACAGCATAGAAATCCGCTGGCCATGACTGCTTAGGAGTCAGCCTAGGACCCAAATGATGGACATCAGATGCGAGTGTCATGTGAGGGGCAGCTGGGGTTGTGAGGGATGTCGAGGGGTTTTCTTGCTTGACTCTGATGATGTCAGGGGGTATTGAGAAAGAGAAGGTCGACTGGCCAATGAATTCCATATCGCTGTCGTCAAGCTCAATGACCTCACGCTGCCGGTTGGGCACTTTGGTGGTTGCTGCACGACTCGCACTAGGGACACGCTTTGTTGGCCCGGGGGGGACCAATGTTTCTCGAGACTCATGGAACTCTGAGTTAAGTCGTGGGCACTTACTTGGGGAAGTTGAATCCAGGTCGTCATTGTTGCATTGGCGCTTGGTCTTGGAGGTGCCGACATGTGGCTGCAAGAGAAGCTGCAGCTCATGTTCCACCATTCTCTGCTTCATATACGCTCGTTCTCCCATAAGGTTGGTTCTCACGTTAGGAGCTGGTTGAGATTGGAACTTGGCGTAACGGGGGAGGTCCTTGTGAGTTATGACGTTGAACCGCTTGATGAAGATACTGGATGCCTGCTCATTGACTTCAATGATATAGGGCGAGTGGGCTGTTGTCCATATGCCAAGCCTTGTATTGAAAACTTTGAACTGCCGGTTTGCTGGTAATGGAGAGATGTCGGCGAGGTCAAGAACATGGTCATTTATCTCAAAATACGGCCATGTAAACCCTTCTTGGAACTGAACAATATTAGGGTCGGTGTCTTCCTACGGAAACATGAGTGAGTTGGCTTATGTGGGTACGTTGTGAACTTACCTCAGTCCATGCATAAATCATAACTGTATGCTTCGCTTTTCGAGCATTCTCAATGCGTGAAGCATCATATTGACGCTGCTTCTCCCTGAGCTCCTGCTCTGTAGCCCATTGTTGTGTAAAGATAGGAGTCATATGCGAAGCGAAGACTGGCTCCACTTGATGATGCACAGGCCGCGCTGAGGAAGGGGGGGGTAGTTTCAAGTGGGTGCCACACAGCGTGGGATCAATGAGTGAATTGCTCGCCAACGGTGGTGCAGTAGCTGGAGTTGGAATGTTCAAGTTGGGTGGTTGCGCTTGAGACAGTTGCAAAGGGACAGGTGGTGGTGGGGCAGAAGATGAGATGCTGGGTAGGTCTTGGCATGCAGTCGCCTCAGAAACGAAGTGGGGTGGCTCAAGGCAACCCCCAACTTCGCGGCAGTGTTTCTTGCACATTCGCCGTCTGCAGTTCTGGCGAATCCTTGTTGAGTTACAGCCAAGCATACGACAGATTTCGCGCAGGGTATTTTCGGGGAGCTGGGAACGTAGTCGCAGGTCCTCTACCCTAGTGGTGGCTTCTTGCAAGGTAACGGTAGCATCAGAGACATTGTGGCTTGATCCAGGTGAACAGGATGGGGTACGAGAGGTAGCCAGCCAATCCCAGGTGTTGCATATAACACCGGTGGTAGGATTTATACTGAGGCACTGAGAATGAAGATTATTTCACATTGATAGTGCAGAAATACGCATATACTCACCTTTGCTACCCACCGACCACGGTTGCCATTTTCATTAGACTTGACCTCCTTGTACTTGAGGTTGCGGTGACAAGTTTTGCACTCGATGGACAGTGTTGCTGATGACATGAGAATGCAGTTGTAACGAGAACTGCATAGTGGGAAGGAAGTAAAGACAGCGAAGAAGAACATGAATGAAGTGAATAGTATCTGACACTGCCAGTTAGTACATTGAAAGAAAATGAACAATAATAAAGCTTACAGAGCGTGAAGAATAAAAATACATACGTTATATGAGCTGGCGATGGGTACAGAAGATGAGTTCATGCAGCGAACTTAGAATCTTTGGGTAGCTATATTACATAAGTGTCACATGGGGCGGAGACATGGCTGTGGAGGGGCGGAATCTCGAATACCGGAACTTTCTGCTCGTTCCGCCTGCAAACAATCGTCTTATGTAATTACATGTTGATTGAGCTGTGTTTGGTACAAATACCCTCAAATACCCTGTTTGGGAAATTCCGCAGTTTGGTATGATGCCCTGTTGACAATTGTGGGGCGGTCTCCAAAGAGTCTCCAAACCTGCCATCATAGTTCCACAAACTCGAGCGCATCTCAAGAAATTATTGTCATGGCTGGGAAACAAAGCTTGTTCTTATGTTCAGTGAGATTTAGTGACGTATAATGCAACTTAATATTATGCAAGTTACCTATTGACGGAAGTTGACCCTGAGCGTGTAGGGTTGTAGCAGGTTGTAGCCCGATACATTTGCTGCGAGTCTCAAGAATCAACTGGAGAGGGTCGAGTGCTTTTCCTCTTGAGATTGGGATCTCCGACCATGACGAGCCATGACGCCGCTGCCTCGTTGGACGGTCAGCAGCAGTCAACAGCGGCCCACGGCGTAGATTGTAAGCGCACCGAGCTTGAACCCGACATTAGACCGGTAAAGAGGTGCTATGCTATGCTATGCTATGCTATGTCGCCCTTATGTTTGCCTTGTGTGACCATAATTCAGGCTCAACTCAGGCTATGTCCTTAAATCATCATTCTTATCATCCCTATTCCATCTATATTTTTTCATTTCATTCTGCCTTACCAATAATATCCGAGTATGGAGAGATCATTTTCGTATATATCTGCGATATTTCATTTAGTATGACCTCAGTCTATTATTCCGAGACTGCCGTATATTTCTTGTTGTTACAGCATGGACTGACAACTTGTTTCTATACATTTTACTGTTAGGCTTTTAGTGTTTGGTAGCTTATGTTTGTTTATAGTCTTTATGGTATTTTTATAAGAAGCAAGGATGGCGGTGACGCCCCTTAACCGCTCCTAACCGTCGGGATGGACGGTTTTAGACGGTTGTTGGACCTGTATATTCCGGCGTTGTTGGGGTCCCATCTGTTGTGAGTTTCCCAGCAGTATATAAGATGTGGATTAGCCCTTCTTTTGTCTCCAGCTGGACTCACCCCCTTGCCTTACACACCCATTTCTCTCTCTGGCGTTGATCACTACTTTACTGCAAATCAAATCATTTCTCCTAATTCAAAATGGTCAAATTGACGCTTTACATTTTCATTGCTTTTCTATTTTCAACACTAGCCCTCGCCTTTGACAGCAGGGATATCGAAACGTTCGTTTACGCTCCTGTGGCATATATAAATAGGCGCTTATTCAATTTATGCAATCATCTCCAGTCGAGCCGTTTCCGAAGATGATCACTTCGGTCGCGAGCTCACTGAGACTGAAGCGATTCTTTTTTCCCGTGACATTCAAGAACTGTTCACGAGGCTAGCTGCCGAAGACGAGACACAAGAGCTCGTCAGCCGCGGCATTTCGGCCAAGGTCAAGGCCGGCTGGCACAAATTCGTCAATGGCGTAAAAAATGTCGGGAGGTGAGTTGGTTAAAAAATGTGTTATTGAATAACAACTCACCTTCGCACATTGACCTCCAATCAGAAAAATTCTTAGGTAAATCTATCGTTAACGATCATTTTCAAATAAATATTAATCACCTTAATGCGGCGCGCTCAGTCTAGTTGCGCGTGAAGACGAGCAAGAATTCGTGGCTCGCAATGATGAGCTGGATGCACGAGAGCCTGTTCACTTTGCAATGTAAGATTCTAATATACTATTCAGCGCACCTTCCTACCTAGACCCTCCTTATAACACATTGTTTAGGGATCACGAGCTTATCGCACGAGCATTAAAAGATGAGCTCTATGAGCGTGATTTGGAGGACCTCTACCAACGTGAATTTTTCACAAGGGAAATCGATGAGCTTGATTGATCAGACATCGCAATTTTCCCTCCGATAGTGCACACCTTCCGGTAGTTACATTTTGCCTAATACTTATCATAGCGAGCTCTTAGTCACTTCATATTGAATCCTTTTGTGAAAGGGTTACTACGAATCAGAAACATTGAAAAATACCTCGAGAATCAGTCAGCGTTAGGAGATTCATCGATCGGTTTTGAGACATTAAAGGTTTTGACGGTGGTGTTTTATGGTGCTACTAGAAGATGGCGCGCCCGAAAAACAGAGAATTCAGCAAATTCATGGACCTGTAAAATAGGAGGATAATACTTGGATAATACATTTTCTTTAATGTCCCATTATTTGATCATATTTATTATTATTATTATTTGATTGTTTTGACCTCAACATGTCATCATTTCGAATATTGCTAGAAAGGGGGGTTTCTGAATAGTCTTATCCGATCAGCTCAAATTTCAAGGTCAACACGTCAAAGTTGATACTACGGGATCATTGGGACCCCATATATACGAGGACGTCTGGGTATTGATAATCCCTTGATAATCCCATCAGTTCCAAAGTCAACCAAATGGGTATCAATATGCAAACTTTGATGTCGTTAGATTCTCCCGATTCGGACGCTCGATCTAGCATTGCTCTCGAAGACGAACTCGTCGGCAGGCTCGTGTTCGACGATCCTCGAGTGTTCAATCGCTTGGCTTTGGACCGCGTCTCTCGTCAATTCGTTGCCAGCTGTGCACAGGCTTTCACAACGGATCAGGTCTTGCTTGATGCCAGATGCGAACTTGACAGGATAACTGTAACTCCAGTCTTCCAACAATCAATTAGCTGATTTCCGTTGCGACTTGCACCCTTCAAATAGGCAGAAAGATGTCAGTAGCAAGCAAGCTCTAGATGTGCATACTCATGCTATGGTGTGGATATCAGATTCGTGTGAGGAAGGATGGCATAGTAGTTTGACGGGACGAACCGTTCAACAAGGAGACCCACAGCGGGACTCTAACCGGAATTCGTGGGATTATGAGATTCTCTTGTGGCTACTTGAGATTGGGATCTCCGAGTCTCCGACCATGACGAGCCATGACGTCGCTGCCTCGATCGGACGGTCGGCAGCGGCCTGTTGTCGCCCTTCTGTGACATAATTCTGGCTGTCACAGAAATATCACGGTGTGATTTATTGACCCAGTTCACAAGTTGACAGTGACTGCTCTAGGCAACTGGTGTCAATTTCTACCATGACGGCATAATAAATGTGTAAATTTATAAATCATACAACAAAATCAGTGCAGCATTGATTGCATAGCCCATTTTTGAGTGGATTAACGCCAAATTAACGCGCGTAAACTGTTCGGCACCTGTATGATGTGACCACCCACAAGGTTCCGTTTATATCCTTTTGGATAATGATGAGTACATTGTATGCCATTTTTGATTTGACGTACTCATCGGCTTCTAAAGTAATTTAGTATTATACGGGCGTCCAATGTCCTATTTCAATTTGTAATTCCGGAAGTATATAAGATGTGGGTTAGCCTTTCTTTTGTTTCCAGCTGGACTCCACCCCTTTTGCCTTACTACGCACATTTCTTTCTCTGGCGTTGATCGCCATTTTACTGCAAATCCAATCATTTCTTCTAATTCAAAATGGTCAAGTTGACACTTAACATATTCATTACTGTTCTACTTTCAGTGGTACTAGCCCTCGCCTCTGACAACAGGGATATCGAAACGTTCGTTTACGCTCACTCCTCCGGGTTCTGGCATGTATCAAAATAGGCGCTTATTCAATTTATGCAATCATCTCTAGTCGAGCAGTTTCCGAAGATAATCACCTCAAGTTTGGCCGCGAGCTCACTGAGACTGAAACGATTCTTTTTTCCCGTGACATCCAAGAACTGTTCGCCAGGCAGCCCAGGCTGGCTGCCGTTTCCAAAGTCGAGACACACGAGCTCGTCAGCCGCGGCATCCACATCCACGTTTCGGAGAAGGTCAAGGAAGGATGGCACAGATTCGTCAATGGCGTAAAAAATGTCGGAAAGTGAGTTGGTTAAAAAATGTATTATGGAATAACAACTCATCTTTGCAAATTAACCTTCAATCAGAACGATTGTTAGGTAAATTTATCGTCAACGATCATTTTAAAGTAAATATTAATCACCTTAACGCGGTACGCTCAGTCTGGTTGCGCGTGAAGACGAGCAAGAATTCGTCGCTCGCAATGATGAGCTAGATGCACAGGAACCTGTTCACTTTGCAAAGTAAGATTCTATTATACTATTCGGCGCACCTACCTAGACCCTTCTTATAACACCATCGTTTAGGGATCACGAGCTTATCGCACGAGCATTACAAGATGAGCTCTATGAGCGTGATTTGGAGGACCTCTACCAACGGGAATTTTTCAGTTGGGAAACCGATGAACTTGATTGATCAGTGGTGGATGACATCGCAACTTCCATTCCGATAGTGCACGCCTTCCAGTAGTTACAATTTGCCTAATACTTATCATAGCGAGCTCTTGGTCACTTCATATTGAATCCTTTTGTAAAAGGGTTACTACGAATCAGAGATATTGGAAAATACCTCGAGCATCCGAATTTTTACCCTATTTAGGGGATAATTTCGAGAGCGTTGCCTAGTTTGAGTGTTGACATAATATATCTCAAAATATCAGTTAAAGACGAAACTTTGCTAAAACATAATGATCCTACTCACTTGGCCATCTGTCTGTGGTGTAGCAAAACGGACTCTGACAATAGTAGATGTGCAATCATGTTAAAACTCTGTCACACTAGTAACCTTCCTCACACAATATCCACATAAACCGAATGGGACGGTTCAACTTAGGGTTCAACGGAAACAAGGAGACTAGTGGGACTCTAACTCAGTAACTGAGATTCTCTGGCTACCTGTAAGCCTCTTGAGATTGGGATCTCCGACCATGATGCTGCTGCCCCGATCGGACGGCCCACGGCGTTCAAGTCAGTTCTACCGAGTGCTTGAACCCACTGGCGCCGTGCATGTTAAAATGAGCTGTTCTACGAGCTCACTTGGGATAGCAGTGGACCCTCGCAATCACGCGAGGGTATTCATTATCATAACTATGTACTTATGTAGATAGAAACAATATTGAAATAGAATAAGGAATGGTCTGAAATAGTAGTACAAAGTAAAAAAAGGACTAGCGGGCCACAAGAATGTAAGGGTCGGGCAACAATGTCTTGCGGTGTGGTCGATATTCCAACACTGCACATGTTCCTCGCGCTTTGTAGGGCAAGGTCACGGTGTGATTATCGAACACACGCCGTTCAAAGTTGAATGTTGAACGTTGACAGTCGTTTGCGTTTTGTTCTGCACAACGAAATTCACAAGTGCAGAGTTTGATGTGACTGACAGTCACAGTCCCACGCATCTACAAATATGAGCCTTCAGGATCTTGGTGAGCATACATTTACACGATGCTTCTAGTATGGGAGGGGACACTGTAGTTTACAATCATCTATGATAATTCATCGAGTCTCGACTAGTCTTCTACTATGATTCAGTAGTATGAAGATCCTGGAGGCATCCGTCTGCCAGTGCAACCCTTTGCGGACCCTATTCGGTTATTCTTGATTGACAGATGGTCACATCAATCTCCAGTGCGCTGTGAACTTTGTCGTGCAAAACAAAATACAAACGACTGTAAGCTACTGTAAGTTAAATCTGTAATGCGCTTACACTCTTCGGCACCTGTATGATGATGATACTATGATGATGATGGTGACCAACGAGAAGGTTCCGTTGATATCTCTTTGATAATAGTAATAAGTACATTGTATACCGTGACATACTAGTAGTATTTGATTTGATGCACCGTTCCACGGGCGTCCAATGTCCTATTTTTAATCCTGGGAGTACATATATAAGATGTGGGTTAGCCTTTCATTTGTCTCCAGCTGGACTCACCCCCCTTGTCTTACTACACATATTTCTTTCTCTGGCGTTGATCGCTTTACTGCAAATTCAATCATTTTTTCTAATTCAAAATGGTCAAATTGACACTTTACACATTCATTGCTGTTCTACTTTCAGTGGTACTAGCCCTCGCCTCTGACAACAGGGATATCGAAACGTTCGTTTATGCTCTCCTCTGGCATGTATAGATAGGCGCTTATTCAATTTATGCACATCTCTAGTCGAGCAGTTTCCGAAGATAGTCACCTCAAGTTCGGTCGCGAGCTCACTGAGACTGAAACGATTCTTTTTTCCCGTGACATCCAAGAACTGTTCGCCAGGCTGCCTGCCGAAGACGAGACACACGAGCTCGTCAGCCGCCGCATCCACATCCACATTTCGGAGAAGGTCAAGGCAGGATGGCACAAATTCGTCAATGGCCTAAAAAATGTCGGGAAGTGAGTTGGTTAAAAAATATGTTATGGAATAACAACTCATCTTGGCGAATCGACCCCCCAATCAGAACGATTCTTAGGTAAATCTATCGTTAACCATCATTTTCAAGTAAATACTAATCACCTTAATGTGGCGCGCTCAGTCTGATTGTGCGTGAAGACGAGCAAGAATTCGTCGCTCGCAATGACGGGCTAGATGCACGGGAACCTTTTCACCTTGAGGCAAGGTAAGACTCTACTATACTATTCGGCGCACCTACCTAGACTCTTCTTATAACACATTGTTTAGGGATCACGAGCTTATCGCACGAGCATTACAAGATGGCAGTGAGCTCTACGAGCGTGATTTGGAGGACCTCTACCAACGTGAATTTTTCAGTTGGGAAACCGATGAGCTTGATTGATCAGTGGTGGATGACATCGCAACTTCCCTTCCGATAGTGCACACCTTCCGTTACTTGGTCACTTCATATTGAGTTCTTTTGTGAAATGTTTACTACGAATCAGAAACATTGAAAAATACCTCGAGCATCAGCCAGCGTCCGAGTCATCGAGAGGCGAGTAGAATACGAACAAGGATTGTCAGTGTCACATTTATTATTATTTATTATGTAAAATTTGTTTATTTATTTTGACCTCATACTAAGTAATTGAATTTGATCATCGATCATCGGCGACGTTCAACGTACTCTATTCGTAACACCAACTCTCGCTTGCTGACTTCTCTGGTACTAAGCCGACTAGTATAGTAGTACAGTATCGTTACCGCCGCCGCTCCGGCATTGGGCAGTATCGGCGTATCATCCACAACGGGCTTAGATGTGACAAACTATCAGTTTTACAACTTGGTTATTTCCAGAAGTATTCTGCTTCGAATCTCCACATAGCGATGGAGAATGGGTTGGACTAATGCTCGCGGAATCCTCAAAATATTATTTGTACGACGCCATCTTAACGGCTTTTATTAGTTTCAAGAGTCTTTAAAGAGTGCCGCGGCGCGCATCAAGGGTTTTATGGATGTTACTGTGGCAAATTTTAAGGAGGATAAACTGGTCCATCGAACGTAATGACCAATCAGTCCCCCAAAAAGGGCAAGTCGGCGTTCAACCGTTCATCCAGATTCCATGGAATATTGGTTGCCACCACAACATACTGATGCCCGGAAAATTTAACAAACAAACCAACTTTAGTGCAAGACACGATAACGTGTGGCCAACTACTTGCAAGGCGAAGCCGCAATTCTGCTCGCTAAACGACCTGCTTGAAGCACAGGCCAGCCCTCGGTCTTATTTCATTCGTTCTTTACTATTCCTTTGACTATCAATTGACGGCCGACAGCCACCCACACTCCTTCAAATTTAGAATCACTCATGGTCCTCTTCATCACTACCAGACGATCGTCTTCCCTTTTCTCGTTACCTTCGCTAACTCTATCTCCTTGGATATGCTTCTTATTCCTGCTTTCATTCTCCTGCATATCAACGACGCATGCGTCTCCATTAGACTTATCCGCTCACGTCTCTTCAACTATTTTACGGCGCGATAGATTTATAATAGAAAATAGCACGGGGACACCTCAGGTCCTCAACCCGGTTACAAACACAACTGTTCCTCAAGGGCCTCCCACCGATGCTGGTGGAGCTGATTTCAACACTCCGGCATTAATATGGCTTTCGTTTTCGTTTATTATTGGCGTTCCTATGTCGTTAGCAGGTTTTCGTGGTTGGAGACTATCGACCGGCGTTGGGGCCGGCTTAGCTGCTGCCATTGCTTGTAAGTCACTAAATACTGATGGAACTCTGGAAGCTAATTCTATTCCTACTTGTACAGCCTGGGCTGCACTTATCAATTCTATCGGACCTGTTGGTGCCAGCGACATAATCATCAGCGCTATTGTTCTAGGTTTCTTTGCATGCGGCTTTTTGTTCGGTGTCCTCGAGTTCGGCAGAATCACAGGAACAACCTTGTTGGGAATTACGGGTGGTCTAGCGTTCGGCATACGCGTCATGATCCTGAAATCGAATTTGTTGCTCTCTGGCTCCTCGTTATTCTCAATAAATTGGGTTTTAATTGCCATTTGTGGCGCTGCTGGCGGGGTGAGCATTATGTGGAAAAATGCACAGCGAAAAGCTTTGGTACGGTGTTCAAATTTGTCCTAAAGGGTGTCCTTATTCACTAGATTTTCAACGTTAGCTTCTTGGTTGCGCCTCCATAGGAACCTTTTTGATATCTCTTGGAGTGGACCTGGTCATCAATAAGCAAAGAGGCATGAGCCGCGGTCTCCGCTTTTTATTCGATCGAAACGCATCCCATTATTTGGTGGGTTATATCACATTTAGTAGGCATCTTGCCTCTCATCTGCTTCATACCTAGGATATCATCGGGAATGGCTATGCCCCGCCGCTCTTAACACAGATCATCATTGGTATATCTCTTGCTGCAACGTCAGTACCTCATATTCCTTTCATCTTCCGAAGAAAATGCTCAACTTCCTGTTCCTGAAGTCCCATCCTTGCAGTTGTCCAACACTATATTTTCAAGCAACCATTTAGACGGCGACGGCTAGAAGACACGTGCGTAGAAGGCGACCTTGCAGAGCAAGACGATAGATGCAGCAGCATGGGTGGGACTTCTGAACAATCCGCCGCTGCCAATGCCGATATTGAAGCCAAAGACCCTATAGATACAGCAGAGAAATCCCAATAATCATATCTATTCCGAACTACTATTACAATCTAGGTTAATGCCATGATTGCCATGTACTTTCCATCGTGATGTTATGTGCAATCCCGCAAACTGAATCCCGCATAGTCTCGCCCATTGTCTTTCCTCTTCTTCAAAGACTCTAATCAAGCCCTATGAGCAAATGCTCTAATTGGTGAGCCATCACTTCCATGTAAATTCAGCGGGATGAGGTTGACAATCCACATCCCTCCACCATCTGCAGTTCCTTCTTCTTCAATAAGTGCTGAGAGGTTTGTCAAATTTTCGGCAATAAGACCCCCGGCACCGAGGAATATCTCATGAAATTTGAAACCATTCTCCCCACCAACACCATCCAAGGGGGTCTCGTCTGGGCCCAACGTATCCAGTCCAATGACACGAACACCACTAGCCACAAGTCCTTCCGCCGCATCCGTGGTTAAATAAGGATGGTGATAATATTGCGGTGTGCACCAATGACGTTCAGACCATCCAGTAGAGATCAAAACGATGACGCCCTCTCGCATGTGAGCGTGCCAAGGGGAAAGGTCGGCCCAGCTGATCTGTTGTCTGGGTTGTAATTCTCTTCCGGATAGATTAACAACCAGAGCTGGTCCAATGAGATCTGACAATGGGATTTGATCGATTGTCTTCCCATTTGCAATAAAATGAAAGGGAGCATCGAGGTGAGTTCCTACATGAACCGAGCCAAATGACATTGATCCTATATTATGTCCGTTGGCCTCCATTGTCAAAACCTGGCGGAAAATGAACGGATGATCGCCTGGATAAGCTTGTACACGATTGGAATCAAGTACAAGTGTTAAATCGATGAATGTTGGCTTTGTGTGCTCCTGAGGACCAGCAACCATGTTGGACAATGGTATAGATAAGGATGAGACTTGGCTTAGACGATTCAGCCCTTGGTTAAACTATATCTATAAGAAGCGCTTACTAGAGTGTAATGTTGCGCAAAAGGTCAAACGAAGTCACTCTTGTTGGCAATAATTGATTCTTAAAAGGGAATCGCGTTAGCCTCAAGCTTTTAAATGAGCTTTAGGACTCAAGCGGTTACCGGCGAAACTTCATTTTAAAATATCTTACTTAAGGGTGTGTGATCATAGACCACATGCAACCGGACTTCCATGCTGGGTACCATGAGAACCTCAAGGACGTCAATAGTTACCTTGCTGTATAGCAAGGTTTCCACCTGGTCTGGAATTGCGCGCAACGGCAATGGCGAAATGCCAAAAATACATAGAAATACATAGCGGGAAAAAGAAGTGAGAAGAAAGTAAGGTGGCAAGCTACCACGGGTGCAGGAAGGGCGGGTTAACGAAATAAAGTGCGACGAAACGGAACTAGAGCACAAGAACAGTAGTTAAAAGGGATACACGACGTAGACAGAAAAGCATGCTCACCTAGAGCACAAGAACGGCAGCTTAGTAACAAGGCCGTTCCTGAGCCCCCGAAGCAAATTGAGAAGCCGAAGCCGAAGCCGAAGACGAAGGCGCAGGTGAGGGTTTACCGTTCATAGTACTGGGTATCAAAAATAGAAAAAAGAGGAGAAAGGGGGGAAAAAAGGGGGAGATTTGTCAGCACTTGCAAGTATCGGGACCGTAACTCGAAAGAATGCATTATGCATAGTACTATTTTCACTTCGCAATATATGTACACTTCCTTCCCTTGTCTATGCCACGACACCCCTCTGTCTGCAGGCATGTCTTGCATGGAACGGTACACGGCTCTGGACATTTCAATATATCGCTATTCCCTGGACACATCGTCTTTTGGCAACGGCGACAGGAACGGATGGTTGTTCGCTTGCGTTGTTCTTCGGGGACCACGCGGCGACGTTTAGAGCTTCGTTCGTCCTCGACAATTTCAGTAAGTTGTTGGATACTTCAGTAGCAATTGTTAGATAGTTCAGACATCAAAGACTTTGACCACATACTGTGATGGATTACTACAAGGCTCAGGCTCTTGTAGCGGCAGGGCTTGAGTGGCTTGGGTTACCGTTACAATGTTAAGATTCTCTCTTTGCGCTGGCAAGATATGGGCCTGGCTGTTACTGGTGTCGGTTGGCACAGTCAAAGTCAGTGTTGATGACTTAGATGGTCTCTCAGTGTCTGAGGGACATGATGTCTCACCAAGACACCTCGAGTTCAAGTTGGCATTGATGTGAATAAAGTGGGTTGGATGCAACGCTGGATATGAGTGGGAAAGCTCCGTGGATAGAGAGGGTGGGGCTGCTGATTCCTCAACTGCAATCACGCCACGCGATGGTTGGATCTGATTTGCTTCCGAGGTGAGGTACGATGGGAAGGGCTTTCCAGGAGCCAAAAATATCTCTGCTGTTTTCTTGACTTCCTGTAACTGACCCGAGATAAGTTCTTGTGATGCACGTACATTGTTGGCCTTTTCCCAAGACTTTGCATATGCTGAAAGGACCTCAAAGGTGACGTAAAACCTTTCTTTTCCATCCGCTGTGCGGTTCCATTCCTGCGTGAAAGCTTCGAAGTTAACTTTTTTCTTCTTGTCAGCTGTTGCAACCTCTGAAAATTCACGAATTTTGGTGAAAAAATACTTTCGGGCTTCAAGCGTTGTAGGAGGGAGCACAGGAAGGGCAAGGCCTTGGCGTTTACGTAGCCAATTGTCATTGGAACTGAGGTTGAAGGTTTGCGCTGCAGATTCAGTGTATGGCTCCATAGCTAACTTTGTTCGCAAGGACTCTGTCGTTCATCTTAATTTGAGAATGTTCATGATAGGTCTTGGAGAGGTGCTTACCTGGGAATTTACATATACCAAACTGCTCGGTTGTCCTTTCATATAAGTCACCATTCATCCATTCAGAGTATGACTTGGCTCCACCCAAGACATCAGATAAATAGTTCAAAAGGAAGGATGTGCGATTTATCATTCCGAGGTGGTGGTGATAATCCCATTCAACGCCAAAGACATGCTTCGCAAATGCCTTCAATATTTAAATTAGACTTTACATAAGGCTTCAAGGTTTAATTCAATAAATCACCTGCAAATTATACCACGTCCGATGATCAGTCAGACAATTTGTTGTGAGACGTGGCCCAGCTAGAACAGATATGCAATATCAAAAACTGGCCAGGTACTATCCAGAAGTGATTTTACATACCATTAAGCGCACCAAATTTCCGGTAAATATCTCCATGGGGCCCACCTTCAACATTATTGGTTCCTCGAAGACACTTCCACTTCTGCATGCCATACCGATCAACTCCAGCCTTTTCATACATGGGAACACCAATGACATCTGAGAGGTAGCCTTCACGGGCTAATTCCAGGACAGCATCAGCTTTCACCCGCAACTGTTCTGTGAATAGTGGAGCCCCAGTTTTTGCATCAACTGCATTTTCAAATGTTTGATAGACATGCTCGATAGCGGCAACTAGTATACTTGGGGAAGGGATGTGTCGTGGTGTGCGTTCAGCAATAAATCGAGGGTTTCGAGCAAGCATTTGATCAAAAGTGAGATTGAAATGGCGTCGGCAAGCTTTATCAACATTGGACCGCACAACAGGGTCCCAACGAAGCACATGGTCACGGAGTGCACGCAGAAAGGCAGAGCGAGAGCCATGGTTTACAGGGATAGGAAGCATATGAAAGGCATGAAATATGTCCTTTTTCAACATGGTGTATTCATCTCCATCATCACCTGGAAACTCAATGACTTGACGAAGAGATTCTGGCCCAGATTGAGTTGTGGTAATTTCATCATATTGACGTTTTTTGCCTAAGAATATATGGTGTTCAGTACTTTTAAAATAGGGAAAATGTAACTAATCTCACCACGACTTTTGAGATTTGCTTGGGAATGAGACTCAAGCATTTTTAGGCAGTTAGATTCATGCTCTTTGATGGTTTCGGAGCTCTGAGCATTCTCAAACTCGGATGAAGTATCATCAGAGTCATCCTCATGAAGTTGAGAATCACGACAACCTGGAGGGTGCACTATGGTCTCTGGCTCTGGAACCAAGGTTTTGGGAGATTCAAAGTTTATTGTGGCCGTGTCACGGTCATTCTGTGATGATGTTTAAAAGGTTGTCTCAACACCAGTAACCAAAACTCACAAGGTCTCTAGTATCCAATTGGAGGTGTGAGATAGGTACTACAACGTGAAATATTGTTGAATTTGAAGCATCTTGTAGTTGTTTCAGCGTTAGCGAGCCAGTCTTTGTCTTCCCCAGATCTCGTGTAGGTAAGCGATGGAGAATAGCAGCAGCCGATGGGATAATCAATGAATCTACCTGAACCAATGCACGATTTTTGTTAGCGACCTTCACACGAATTCCACCCCATGAAGGTGGCTGAAGGTCGGAGATCTTCCCATATGCGGCAGGAATCCCACCTTCCTGCACAAGGAGCACCACTCGTGTTCCTGGAGGCGTCAAATCATCAACTTTAGCAGGGGCTGCACGTTCAGAGGCCTTCTCAAAAACAACTCGTGAAGCAAAGACATCAAGAGCTGCATATTGAAGGAGATCTGAGCGAAGCTCATGCATTTCCCAGTCTTCACATGTCCGAAGGCTCTCATCCTTGCTCAAATACTTTCCACACGTCTTCTCAAGAAGAATATCCAGGCCAGCATGAGCCCTTCGAGGAACAATACCATGCCGTGTGCAGTATTCCTTCAGATCAATGAAATTAAAAGATGTTTGGTACTTGAGCTGCGCGAATTGATGTTTAAGCCGGGTAAGATCCCCTTTCACATTGGATCCTATCTTGAACACTTGGTTGCTGACAAGTAGTCGAACAAGAGATGTTGGGAGCTTGTCTCCAAATTTGTGTACCTAAAATGTTACATTAGATTTTATAATAAATACATTAGAATTAACGCACAGGAATTATATATATATCATCAGGTCTGGAATGAGGGGCAATCTGAATGATAGATACACCCACTCGACGTGAGACATTCCACTCCGCATCCAAGCTAACACACAAATACATATTTTCATCGAGGTCAAGTGGTGAGAGTAGTGAGGATAAGACACCCTCAACAAGGCTTGGGGTGTCAAGGACCATTAAACGAGTAGAAGACAGTAAATTGAGAGAGTCGAGGCCATGAGCGGCAGCAACGGGGGTAAGATTCTCAAAAAGTGATGGAAAAGCGGTTTTGAGGAGTTGCTTATCCTGTGCATGCTCGTTAAACCTGGACATTAATATTGAAATAAACCTTACCTTGACAGGATCGTCTGAAAATGCAACACGTGGTTTTGGATGACCATACAGATCGACAGAGTGAGCGATAGCAGACAGTGGGCCTAAGCGCTCATCATGGGCCTTCGTTAGTGTTAGTGCTTGAGCACGGATGTACCGCGAATCCATGCACGTCCACAGTGCTCCGAAAATGGGGACACCATCAATTTTGGCAATATGTTTATTCACCTATGGCAAAATCTCAGACATTGATCAGGTAAAATAAGGTCATTTCGGAACTCACCTTATGCGAATCATCAATCGCAATCTGATCTGGTGCAAGGCAAGCTGTATGTTGGTTCGCATCATTCTCATCCCTCTCGATTGCTTTATTCATCATCTCAGCCAGGTAGCGCTCGCCTGGGACAAATCCAGCATAACATTGATGGTCACTAAAGTTACCAAACTCAGGAAATTTGGCTGAAATATAGGAATGTAGCGTATTCTTGGAGGCTTGTGCTTCACGACCGGAGACAACCTCGAAAATAGCTTCAGCATATTGGAGATGTAATGTATTAAACCGGAGTGTATGCATCTCGAGAAGAAGTGAACGGACACCACTTGGTCCCATTTTGTGTTGATTGCCGACGCGAAGTTGAGTCATGACAGTGTGTGAGATGCCGCTTCGATGTGAAAGAATTGCAGGAAAGGCGAGGCGGAGATGTGGAGGGAGGGAATTTATAATAGCATGGCCCCATCCTGTGAAGTGTGATTTGCAGCCTTTGCGACAGTAATATGCCCATGAAATGAGATAGAAGCAATCCTGAAAGTCGATGATGCGCCGTGGTGGGAGAGCACCATTTTTTTCGAGAATGGCTGTCTTGCATGTTGGGCAGTACAAATCCTTAACTAAGAAATGTGGCAGCCAGAGGAAAATTCGCGGACGGTAAAAGAGTGTCGGGTCAAAGCGACGCCGTGAAAGAAGAATGGCTGGCTCAGGTGGGTAGATCCAAAAGCTTGGAGGAGACAGTGTACCATTGTCGGTGAATGAGGGTGGCATAGAAAGATGTCGCTTCTCTTTTGTGGTGATGAGGGGCTTCACGACCTCTCCAAAGTAACTATACAGCCAATTAGGCATGTATTTCGGTTGCTTGAACCAAGCGCCTGGAGATTGAACTTGTTAATCTGCGATGGCAGGACAGCAGATAAGGCTTTCAATTACACACCTTTTGTACCTTCTACCCGTGTTCTACCCACATCTCGCAAGCCTGGGATATCCTCGTCATTGTCTGAATCCAGTTCTCCATCATCTGAGTCGGTCTCTTCACCCACATCAAAGGAGTCGCGTTGACTAAAAAACGGGCCTTTTTTGAAATTTGTTACCCCATATTTATGATTTTGGACCGACCAACTTACGTATTTGTGAGAATGTGGAGGCCTCACGCAGTTGTTCTAAGCTTGATGCAGAATGGTGCATATCCTGAGGTGTATGCGAGGGGGTTTGAGGTTTGGTTGGACCTTCTGGGCTACATTCGGAAGATGGGCCTATAGTTTTCTATTAATCGGGGTTTCATCGTGTTCAGTAGATTTCTTACCAGTGGCAGACTCAGATAGGCCGAATTTCCTCTCAAGCTCAAGTAGCCCTTCCAGCATTGCAGGTGTCACTGTGAATTCATCGGCAAATTCCTGCTCGTCGTCAGCATCATCGCCAGCATCGTTATCAAGGATAGCTAGAGTTAAAAAGTTAGGAGATTAAAAAATTTACTCTAAGGAAACTCACGGGTGCTGTTTGGCGCCACTCGTGGGGCTTGGGTGGTAGCTGACCTATTCTTGGGAACATGTATCATGTGCGGTGTGTCATCGGACATTAACAACATTAGTGTCCACTGCTGTGCCGGTTGTCAATGCCGTTGGTCAGGAAGTCAGGAAAGGGGAAAGAATATAGAAAAAGTGGAAGGAGAAATAAGTTTTAAGAAGTGAGAAGCTAAATGTGAGCAGAGGCGGAGGAGGAAAGAGCGCGCGTTGGTGAGGTGGTGAGAATCGAGGTCACTTCCTGATTGGCTGTGGCAGATAACATGCCCCTATGGCAGATAACATCTCGAACTTTACAACAAGCTTGGAGTGGAATTTGGACATTCTAAGGAGGGATACACACTCTAAAGTACATTACCTACAGATCCATGGAGAAAAAAGGGACAAAAGAGGATCAGAGGCTCTGAGACGAGGATCGAAAGCCATCTCCCTGCCATGTTATCTGCCATTCGGGCTTTGCCGGGCAGATAACAAACCCAGCACAACCAACGGTAAACCCAGGTGAGCTCATATAAAGCAGATGTGAGACTAGAGACGTCATAATGTAGACGAGTGAGACATGTAAAGCTAAGGGCGCGGCTCAGCGGCTAGAAGGTAAACATCGAGTAAATTACACATTTGCTGTTTTGCACCTTCATGAGATAATATAAACAAATACAATACGATTTCGTTCATGGCTCAACGTTTTAAAAACACCGAAAAGTTGATAACATCCTTTTGTACTTGTTTGCTCCCCCCCCCAGAATCTGTTCGCCAGCTATATTCAGCGTCCGGCCTGCAAAACGAGCGATGGAACGCACGATAAAAGTTGACCGAGTCATCTACAATGATCCGTTCCCTTTCCTCCTTCAAGCTTCAAGTGCGACCACCACTACACCCTACGCATGACACGAACGGTTCAAACATCACGCTCCGTACAGTTTCTCCATACTCGCAACTAATTGCGACAGTCATGGCGATGCGCAAAGTCGTGCACAGTCTTTCGCTCTCGCGCCGTCTTCCCCTTCCTTCCTTTGCCAACATCTTTGCATCATTCGATTGCTCTTCCCATGTATCCGCCGATCATCCCCACTAAGACTTTACTTAGATTTCGGGTAGATGAAATCATTCGCGCAAAATACCATACCACTCGATGCAATGCCCAGCCCAATTCACCCAAAAAACAAAAAAAAAAAATCTTATCCAATTTGTCATCTGCCGAAGCCTTGGACTTCATCACCGCGTCATCCCTATTCTCAGACCCCAATCGAATATGGCTAGTACTCAGCTTGCCTGGACACGCTGGCCTTGTGTTTGGACGACCTGGCCAATCCGGTAACTTAACCCAAACCTCGAGTATGTACCAAATAAAATAAAAAAACTGTTATAATTGTTGCTGACCTCATAATTTTATAGATTTGTGCTTCACTGGCCTTGCATTTGGACGACCCGGCCAATCCAGTAACTTAACCCAAACCTCGAGTATGTACCAAATAAATAAATAAAAACCGTTATAATTGTTGCTGACCTCATAATGTTATAGATTTGTGCTTCACCAGTGGCGCTCAAATCTTCCTGCGGACGCTACCGCCACCGAGGGAGAGTCCTCGATTTTCGAAGGACCGCTTAAGAAGAAGAAAAAACAAAATAAATGGTAGGCGTGAGTTCGCCCATCGAATAGCTACTGATTCGTATGCATAACTTTCAATGGCATTAGAAACATCTCAGTGATCTTTTCTGGTAGGCGTGTCGATGCCAACTTCTGCATCAAGCAGCTACTGATTTGTATTCAAAAGTTTCAATGCCATTAGAACTTCTTAGTGTCTCGGTTTTATATATATATTAGTCTGATTGCAATGGCTAGCGTCAGCAGAATGTTAATGTGTGAACTAAGTTCAAAGTCCTTAGAAATACAGCAAGGTATTCATGTCGACGCCAGTCGACCCCTAGTTTTAGTAAAACTTTCTAAAGAAGATATCTCTAGAGTCTTGTGGGCGATGGTTAGTCGATCACCTTTTCATAAGGACTCAGAATCTTGAAAATGTAGGTCTACACTCTCAAGTACAAGCAAAGGGGCGCTGGAGTCCATTAGATGAACAAATATTGTAGGGAATGAGTCTCCTTTGACCGGCGGTAAATAGTATTACCCGAACAGTGGAGGCAACTAACTATTCATCAGTCGTTATACTCGTAGAATCCTTTCCCGTTTTTCCTTCCGTACCATTGAGCATCAACCATTCGTTCGAGAAGGATGCTCGGGCGGTATTTCGAATCGCGAGTTCCCTCGTATAACGTTTGCTGAATAGCCAGACAAGTGTCAAGACCGATGCTATTAATAATACCTTAGTTGGATCCAAAATTTAGAGAAATCATAAGGAACGCACAAATCCGCTAGATACGAACGGGCTTCTCAATCTTGAATTCTTCACGCGAGAATAAACAAGCTTACCAAGTTGCAGGGGACCCATAGGATGGTTCATGCCAAGTTTCAGGGTAGTATCAATATCTTCTCTTGTTGCAGTTCCCTGACAGAAAGTCAGTAAGAGGCACTTTTGTAATATCTCAATTATTACCTTTTCTAAACACATTATGGCCTGAGAAGTAGAAATCATGTTCAGTATAGTATAAAGTATGCTTCAAATAGGGTGTTACCTCATTGATGAATGGCATCAACAAAGCGTTGGAAACGAAGCCCGGCACATCCTTTGAAACTGTTACCTCTGGAATTATTATTTCCAGAGGTATCGGAAAGAGGAAATTTTAGTAACTGATTCCCCGGACAAGGTATTTACAGACCTTTTCCACATGCGACGGCGAACGACCGTGCTCTGTCCAAGGTCTGCTGAGATGTTTGGAGCGCTGAAATGAGTTCAACTAATTTCTAATCCACGTTGTCAGATTCTATTGAAGGACTTTGACGCAATTACTCACCATGACAGGTACTGGATTGAAAAAATGCAATCCTAATTGCACGCGTTAAAGAATAATGGATCGCTAATATATATATACTCTTTACCAACGACACGTCCTGCACTCTTTTTGCCTTCTTGGCTTGCAGAATTTACACCAGCTGGAATTGCTGAAGCAGCGATTTTTGTGATACTGATGGAACTTGTGTTTGTGGCAAGAATAGCTTCGGGCTTTAACTCAGCTGCAAATGATGAAAATATGGATTGCTTGAGCGATAGAGACTCTGAAACAGCCTGGTTTGAGAAGTCCAACTCTGAAGCGGTCCTTAAAATGAGATATAAAGATGTACCTCAATGACCATATCAACTTCTCTCATTCCTTTGATTCCAGCTTCTGGTCCCACCACAGAAATCTTGTCCCTAGCTTCTTTGGCTTCTTCGCTAGACAGACGTCCTTTCGCAACATCTTTCGCCAAGAGTTTATCCATGAGTGAGAGTCCTTTTGTCACTTGCTCAGTTGATCGGTCGTACAGAAGGACTGGCACTCTTGCCCGTAGTGCAGATACCAGTGCAATCCCCGTTCCCATTTGGCCCGCACCAAGTACACCAAGCTTCCGAATTCCATGAGCGATTGACATTTGTGAACTGCCTATGAATGCGAACAATATGCGTTGTTCAACAATACCGTGACATAACATAAATAAATACGATAGTAGGTGCCACGTGATGAGAATTTAAAGTCAGTGACTATTTGACATGTGACATGTGACTGATCTGACCTTCAATTGTGACCTTCGGCTTTGACCTTTGACTCTGTGACTGATCTGACCTTTGACTGTGACTGACCTGACTTTGACTTTGACCTGACCTTTGACTGTGACTGACCTGACTTTGACTTTGACCTGACCTTTGACTGTGACTGACCTGACTTCGACTTTAACCTGACCTTTGACTTTGACTGCCTGACCTTTGACTGTGACTGACCTGATCTGTGACTGACCTGACCTTCGACTTTGAGACCTGACCTTCAACTTCCATTCAGCGACTCCAACTAAACGACATCTTTATCTGATTGGCCCTTCTGCAGGCATATGCAAAAATTAAAAGTAAGATGCGTCTGAAATGGAACTCTATTGGTCTTGAAATACCAGCACTGTACACGGCATACTTTGATACATGACTGTGAGACCTGGTAAATTTACAGATCAGCGACACCAACATCCCTCAAAGCGTGTTGGAGCCTCTTCAAACAAATTGAGAAGAATGCAATATAGACTTATATGCTGGCAAGTACCCGGCTGACTCAATGTTCAACGTTTGCATTTGATACTTTCACCTTATAAAATGTCACACGAAAACCAAGTCATCCCAAGTTTACATGATCCTGGAGCCTTGGTTTGCATTAAAATGTTTATTGGACAACTGTATAATGGGGTCCTCAAATAACGATCTGTGTCTTGTATCCTCCGTCAATTGTTTATTGGCAGCATCCCCAACACCCATCACTGCCCGATGCACTCTGACCAGCTGGGCACTCCGGCTTGATCGGACGACAGACTGCAGTACATATTATCTCTTCGCTAGTACGCCGAGCTGGTGGAACATTGGCAGCACCACTGGCAGCAATGCAGGCAAAGGTTATAATGACGGCGATGAAAGCTTTCATGATTTACTTGGATGTCTTTGTTATTATGGTTTCTACCAAGACCTATGATCCATGCCAAAAAAATCAGTTCATATCACTTATGAAGGGAGGCTGGAACCTACGATGCTCGACGAAGGTAAGGAATCTGGAGGAAAGGATAACCAAGGAATGAGCCTTTTAAGGCTTCTTGCATGACTGGTATACCGCGAGGACACGTCAATGAATCTGAGTAAAAAAGCATAGCCGGCTTACCATGGTCCGCCTGAATCGACTAAATGAGTACGTATAATAATCTCTGCATTATGAGACTGAATCGGTAATTTGGTGAAATTTACGCAAATGTCGGAGGTGTTTGGATGTACCCTGCATGGGGGTAGGGCTAGAAAAATGCCAAGCTGAAGGCATTATAAATCTGTATGATCCCGGAGGAAGAAAGTTTAGCGTAAATCTATCGAATGAAGAGCGGTTTGTAATTGGGATGACCAGGTAGGACTAAGAGATAATAATCTTTTGGTAGGCCCAGACAAGAAATTCGATACGAGGCCAGAGAAAAACAATGGGATCACTGGCAGCGAACGTAATAGCGGGTAGGTGACCCAGCGCCTCATGACCTTTTGCGACCACGACCACCTGTTCCGATTTTCAATGAAATGAAGATCATTCAAGTTGATCCGGGTCTCTCTTCAGGGGTCTTCTTCCTAACAATTGGTTGCAGTCGTGCTCCGCGCGAACCAATTATTCGTTAGAGTTTCTATTTCTAGTGTTTTATCCGCCGGAGTATCTTCCAATAATTATTGAAGCGAGTTTCCCTGCAGGCCAGCATAAAAAATGTACTGTAAACTTCAGTAAAGTAGTATGATTTTATTACAGCTATCTGAGAAATGCTACACCGCTTTTGGAAATTTGTGCCTGAAAATAGCACCAGAGCGGTCCCAATGTCTGCTTCTACATTGGGTCTAAAATGCTAAAGCTCAAAAATGTTGAGAACGCGTGCCGTCAGCTTGCAGCAACCCAAGCGCGTCGGCGGCACTGCCCTGACACTCGGAGACCTCCTCAATTGAGGAGACCGGGATCGGCCATTCAGTTTACTCCTTGAGGCTGAGGCTTGGCGGCGACGACGATGGAATCGTCGCGGAGACACCGAGTTGAGAGGGAGAGGAAGAGGGTGGAAATTAGGGCTGTGCACTCGGGCTGTAGAAAACGGCAAACTTTGTATGTGACTGAAATAGTCCCATTGCTATTTTTTGACAGCGGCCTTGAGAAGAATGAAGTACTCGGCTGACTCAATGTTCAACGTTTAGATTTGATACCTTCACCCTGTAGAATGTTGCGCGAAAAAGCCAAGTCATCACAAGTTTGCATGCCAGTGATCCTGGAAGGAAGGAAGCTTGGCGGCCCCTGGTTTGCATTAAAATATTTAATGGACAACTGTATAATGGGGTCTTCAAATAACGATCGGTGTTTTGTATCCTCCGTCAATGGCAGCATCCCCAACACCCCGGACTGCCCGATGCACTCTGACCAGGTGGGCACTGCGGCTTGTCGGTAAGACACAATGTAATACAGCTTTTCTCTTCGCTTCGTCGAGCTAGTAGAACATTGCCAGCACCACTGGTAGCAATGCAGGCGAAGGTTATAATGACAGCGATGAAAGCTTTCATGATTTACTTGGATGTCTTTGTTATTACGATTTTTACCACCGGCAAGACCTATGGTCAAAAAAAATCAGCTCATATCATTTATGAAGGCTGAAGAGGTTGGAACCTACGATGCTCGACGAGGGTAAGGGATCTGGAGGAAAAGATAACCAAGGATTGAGTTTTTTAAGACTGTTGAGTACGGCCAGGTTCAGTGCGTGACTGGTATGATGATACCATAAGCAATTAATGCCAAGGACACGTCGGTGGGTCTGATTAGAGAAGTATAGCCTGCTTACCATAGTCCGCCTGAATCGACTAAACAGTGGGTACGTAGAATCACCCCTGAATTACGAGACATGAATCGGTAGGTTGGTGAAATTCTTGAGGTGAAACCTACTCGGAGTTCTTGGACACAACATATCAGGCGGTTCGACGATTGCCTATATCGGTGACACCATCTGCTGGCTGCCCGGCGTCCCGGCCCGGGCAGATCTACATACATCCGAAATTTGGAACTCTTTCTTTGCTGCACCGTGAAATAGCATTATCGAAAGTGCCTGGGTCGCATTCGCTTGCAACCCCGCTCAAAGTTTACAGTAGTCGAGTTCAGATTCCCCTTTTACAGACTGAATACGACAAGTCTTGCCCAGCTCGGCAACTTTGCCAATCGAACTGGGGTAGTATTCACTTTGGTCGACGGGCCTGTGCTAAGAATGCGTCGTTGCAAATCTTTTGGGTCTTTTGATTGGTTGAAGGGATTGTACATATGCATAGTACGCGGATTCAATTTGAGCATGTGGCGTATTTCTAGTCGAATATCTTTGTGAAATAGATGAAAGGGGCCGCCAACACAGAGGATGATCCTCCAAAAAATTAAGAATGCAATATAGACTCATACCGTGGCAAGTACTCGGCTGACTCAATGTTCAACGTTTATATTTGATACCTTCACCCTATAGAATGTCGCGTGAAAGCCAACTCATCACAAGTTTGCATGATCCTGGAAGGAAGGAAGCTTGATTTGCATTAAAATATTTAATGGACAACTGGGTCTTCAAATAACGATCGGTGTTTTGTATCCTCCGTCATTGGCAGCATCCCCAACACCCCGCACTGCCCGAGGGAGTCTGACCAGATGGGCACGACGGCTCGACCGTAAGACAGACTGCAGCACACTCTGCCTCTTCGCTACGCCGAGCTAGTGGAACATTGGCAGCACCACTGGCAGCAATGCAGGCAAAGGTTATAATGACAGCGATGAAAGCTTTCATGATTTTTGGATGTCGTTATGATTTTTACCAAGACCTATGATCCATGCCAAAAAAATCAGCTGATATCATTTATGAAGGCTGATGAGGTTGGAACCTACGATGGTCGACGGGGGTAAGGGATCTGGAGAAAAAGATAACCAAGGAACGAGCCTTTTAAGACTGCTGATTGCGGCTTGCATGACTGGCATACCATAAGCAAAAATAATGGCAAGGACATGTCAATGAATCTGATTAAAAAAGCATAGCCTGCTTACCTGAATCGACTAAAAGAGTACGTATAATCACCTCTGAATTACGAGACTGAATCGGTAATTTGGTGAAATTCACGCAAATGTCCCAAGTGTTTGGACGTATCCTGCGCGGGGGAAGGGCTAAAAAGCCAAGCTGAAGGCATCATAAATCTGTATGATCCTGAAGGAAGAAAGTTAAGCATAAATCTATCGAATGAACAGCGGTTTGTAATTGGCAGGAATGAGAAACTTGCAAGAAATAACAATATTTTGATAGGCCCAGAAGATACGAGGCTCGATCAAAGCAATGAGATCACTGACAGCGGGGGTGAGCGCTTGATGACCTTTTGCGGCCACGACCACCGGTTCTTCCAATGAAGTGAAGACCATCAATCCGCAGTCTCTCTTCATGGAAGAGGGTCTTCTTCCTAACAATCGGTCGCAGTCGTGTCGTGCGCGAACCAATTATTCGTTGGGGTTTCTATTTGCAGTGTCTATCCAGAGTATCTTCCCATGATTATTGAAGCGAGTTCCCCTGCAGGCCGGCATAGTATAAGTGATTTGTAGGTATTCTGTTTAACCCTTGGTATGTAACCCGTTGCGCAGACTTGTTTGGGTCCTATTGAATTTTATTTTATCTTGTAGATGAGGCCGGAACGAGTAATAAGTGAAAACCTACTCGTATGGTTGTTAACCGGAGTCCTTGGATATAACATATCAGGCGATTCGACGAGTGCCCTTGTCACACCTAGCGGCAATACTGCCTGGAACACCGCTTCAAACGCTGTCGGCTGCGGAAATAGTTCGACTGATACTTCAGAAAGAAATTTTGCAGAAGCTGCCTGATACACGTCGTAGCCACGACGCCCGAACAGATGGAAGTTCGTCCATTCCAAACTTTCGAGTATGCCGTGATTAACACCAATCTACAAAGTATGTTAAGAAATTTCAAGTTGCGAGTTTTAGTTGACGCTGATGATATTCCTCGCCATTTAGACATTACCATTTTTTGCCCATACTCTGCAACGTGCAGCTGATGGCAATTTCCTCCACGTGGAGACACTGTTGAGAAAGAAGACGGTGTCTTCCTCGTTCAGGAACTTTTGACTCTCGGGGTCACCGTCCCGGTCGTGGCAGAAATGCTTTCGGAGGTTGACGCTCGTATCATCGGGTTATCGCGTAAACGGTTGATCATTCTTCGGATTTACGTCTCCAGCGATCCACCGCATCAAGGCCAGTGTACCGACTTTCCGATACCAATATCATCGTGGTTAATTGCAGCATATCGTTGGCACCATCTACCAGCTGTCTCCCCGACGTCTCGACTCGGGCAAATCTAAATATATCCGAAATTTGGAACTTATGATGGAAGCTCCTTCCCTGCTGCACCATGAAATAGCATTATCGAGATCCGCACAAAGCGCCTCAGTCGCATTTGCTTGCAATCCCGCTCAAGGTTTAATCGAGTTCATATGGCCCTTTTACAACCCAGATACGGCAAGTCTTGCTCAGCTCGGAACTTTGCCAACCGAATTGGGGTAGTATTCACTGAGGGAAATTTGATCAACGGGCCTGCGCTAAGAATGCGTCGTTGCAAATCCAGAACGATCTTTTGGGTATTTTGACTGGTTGAAGGATTGTGCATAAGCAGGATTGATTTGAGCAAGTGGCGTATTTCTAGTCGAATATCTTTGTGAAATGGATGAGGGAGGTCGCCAACAAAGTGGATGATCAGCGCATTGTCTCGCTATGTCACCTGTGCCACTGCTGGCTACATATATAGCGGTTCTTGCAATGATATCAACTATCGTGTACAGGCCATCTCTAGCAAATCCTAGCATCCAGCGATGACCATCTGTAAAGCCACGTTCTCAAAATCAATGGCAAACATACTGATGATACAGCTAGAAACTTACTCCCTGCGGAAACAGATAGCCCGTCGATGAACAAGCCCAACTAGTCGAAACAGACGAGTCGCATCCAGACATTGATGATGGCTACGACGACGTTTCGAGCACTGTCGTCAGGAGCGATCCTGGCGGATCGACAAATGGTGACAGAGGATTCCCAAATGAAACTCAGGCGCCAGCAAATCACACCAGCAGGGGAAGACGAGGAGGAATACACGCTTTACGCCTACGGGGGTGTCCAGTTCCTCTAGCGGCCCTCTCGCCTAAAAATAAAGCGAATAAATCTATTTCAGCAATGGCGCGTGCCATCATCTTGGTCCTTTATGCTAATGAATTAGCTCTGAGATAAATTGATGGCAGTATCTTCCTGGGGTGATCAGAAAGATTCTGGCCCCTTCGCCGTCCAAAGCCTTCGTCTCATCTAAGACCATCGTCAATAGATTCAAGCGATCGCGGTTCCAGGTCAAACTTCGGCCTCATCCACAACATCGACACTCGATGAACTTGCAGAACTCTGAGATGGAGACACTGTCACGCGATATTGAACAAAAGCCGTGGTCAGATGAACGACTAGCTGGCAGCCTCAGAGCAAGGGCAAATGAAAGGCATGAGTTCAGGGCGGGTAAGCTTACTTGAAGTCGTGACTTGATTTGTGACTCATCTAAGCCCCGTTTCCCCAATTTTTTGTTCTGCCTGTCTTCGTAAATGTTGTAGATTATTTCTCTGACTTCAATCCCCCCCTTTTAAAAACATTTCATTCTGGTCCTCTGTGAAAGACTCACCAGGTTATATCTCGCTGTAGGACTTGGTGCTCGACTTCGTAAGACCAAATTTTATCCCCTCCTCATTCATAGTTAGCTTATTGTTTATTCTAGATACGACTGACGATTTCAGAAAAACCAGTTCATGAATTTTCGTTTCAACACTGTTCAAGAGGAGGATGAATGGGAGATCATTACGGCAGACTGGTGGCGCACAGCTTTTATTTTGGTGCCATGGACGTACACCCCAGATGCCACTGAAGGAAAATCACTGCGTCAGCAATTTCGTGGCTCTCTTTTTGCAGGTCTATCATCACACCGGGATATTTACTCAGACGATGTGCAATACAAGCTCTCTAGCGAAGGCGACACTCTCAACCCAGAACTTGTTGGAGTAAGTGGTGCCATGGCAGCTGTCGCTTCGTACGAGGAAGACGTTGGGTTTTCTTACTCGACTTGCCCAACGATTGAACCTCACGAACTCAACTTGTATACTCCTGGGGATTTATCCATCAACATTGACGAGATTGACTTGTTGACTGGAAGGCAGAGGTGGAAAGACCTAGTGGAAGATCTGATGAACGGCGAAATATACGAGAGTACCAACGGCGGATCTCCGGAAAGTTCTCTTATAGGATCTTTTTCCTCAGCCGGCGAGCTAACCCTTTCGAGCATGGATTTGTCCTCTTCGGATGGCTCAATTGATTCTTTCGTTATGCCATCGACACCCAAGGCAAAACATTTCCTTACGGATGTCGAAGTCAAAGCTTCGTCTCCTAACGGCAGCATTGACGGTAGTGGTTTCGAAAACCCTACTTTCCTTTCTCCTGGAAAGTCACTTAATGCTGCCGCATCTTCTTTCGTGCCCACTTTTTGCTCTCAATCGAACGAGGAAGCAATCCCTTTCCCTCCCTTAGTCGACGCTTCCAAATCGTTTTCGCCTACTCTGCCCTTTGCTAATTTCACTTTCCCAACCCTAAATGCACCATCTCAGCCTGTGGCTACCGTCAAATTAAAGAAAGACGATCAAGGTTTTTTCACGGAGGTGCAGAATGAACCACCCAATGCTGGCCAACCTACCATTCTTTTACCATCTTTCTTGCAGGAATCTTCTCATCGACACCGTCCCCGCAAGTCGAGAACACGTGAAATCGTTGATCGCCTGCGCTCTCAGTCCAGCCCGGATGACAGTACTGCTGTTCACTTCTCCTTGTCAAATGGAATCGAACTACCACCAAAATATGCGAGTCATAGCCCTAGTCCGATACGTGATGACCGCAGTTTCATAATGCCCCGGCTCAGCGTGTCGGAGGATGGTGGGGATCGAGCTTCGGGATTATCTACTCCCTCATTGGAGGATGATGATGGCTGGATCTCCCAACCAAACGCTTTATCACCTCGTCACAAAGCAAAAAGGACTCGCGAGCTTTTCCTTGCGCTTACGAGGCGTAGGACGGATTCACTATCATCTGAAAACCTCAAAGCCTTGATGGACTCGGCCGATGACTCCAGTGCACTTCATCCGCGTAACACATCGGCCCCGCCTTCGCCGTCACCCCAAACACCTCCCCCTTTGACGTCGAACGATGGATGGATCGAAAGCAATCCAACTCCGCCTGAGCCGCAAAAAAAATCAAAACCTACATCAAGAGAGTCCCATAGACGCAAGAAGTCTCACAATATACCATCTCGAGCATCCTTACCCACTTCTGCCACCTCATCACATTTTCCAATCAGCCCTACCTCTGCATGTTTTTCACCACCTCCATCGCATCCTACAGTTTCTCCACACATCACACCTCAAGCAATTCCTTATTTCTTTCCGGCATATCCAGCAATTGCTACGCCAGTTCCCTACGCTGCTTTCATGCACTTTCCTACCTTTCCCATTGGCATGCCTATGCATGGACATGCGGGTCTTCCCCTCAATAGCACTAGTACACCTTACGGGACCAACCCAGCTCTGATTACCAGGAGGGCGGTATCAATGAAAGGACCAATGTCTTCTCCTGGCATGATCACAAACATGAATATGATGCCCACCTACACTGCCAAGCAATCTCCACTTTGGTGAAAAAAATAAATCTTGCATTGTTTCCTTTTTTCCCTTTTTTTTCTTTTCCCCTCCTCCCATGTATGTATTTCTGCCAGTGTGTCCTGATACTTTCACTTCTTTGTCTGCGGCTGTACCTTGGGCCTTGCGTCGGACCTTGTTCTTTTTTCTTTCTTTCTCCTGTACATAGCATGCGAGTTACTTTATCTTGAAATACCGCATATAAACTGTAGCACGCCCTTTTCACTGTCCCCTACATCATCGTCCTTCCTGGTTGTCGTATATATGACAGTCCACCTTCGACAGGCGGCCTTTGTGCTTTTTTAAACTAGCTTTATTTTATGTAGTGGAATATGAGAATAAACCCTCGTCTGAACTAAAGACCAGAAATACGCGCTTCAATTGACGACAAAAAAACAAGTTACAAAGTATCTATTTATTCAATTTGGATGGACCAATCCTTGATGATTAAGACTTTGGGATCTTTGATCACCAATAAGCTGGCAGTACCTTCCTTCTTCTCGCCTGAGGAAACACCAGGAATGTATTCCCATGTAAGCTCCTGGCCACCTTGAAGTTTAACACTGGAAGGCTTCCCAGACAACCCCACAATGACAATCTTCTCCACCCTGACATCAGCGATATTCTTCGCATAGTCATTGGTAGGGTCATAAGTCTGGAGCGCGACACTATCAACAGCCTCATTTGGTTTCGCAGCTCCAAGATCTCGACTTGAAAGCTGCAAAGTTTTGGACTTCTTTGAGGCAACGAATTCGCGCCATACGAATTGGCCTTTCATATGATTATAGGATTCGCCATCATCGAGGTAAAGTTCTCCATGAGCGGTCCCAGCTTTGCTCAATGCGACACGTAAAGTAAAGGGGTCGCGTTTCATTAGCGTTGATGACCGTCTTGGCCGTTCACGGGTTGGAAGAATGGATCCGCCACGGATGAAGACAGGGACTTGATGAAGTGCAGCTGGAACAGTGATTTCTTTGCCCTTAGCCGCCCCACGATAGGCATGATGGTTGAAGTAGTCATAATAAACCTGCCAATTTTGGATGAGTTAATGAGGGTGTGAAGAGAGATATCCCGAACCTGATCTTCAGCAAGATAAACTTTTGTCTCCGTAACGTCCTTAGCTGTGACAGGCTTGACGAGCAATCCAGATGACCCAATGTAGTACTGATCATCCATGTCAAAGCCGGTTTTATCTTTGGGGAACATGATAAATTGCGGTCTAGAGAGGGTCAATTAGGTTAGGAAACGTCATTGGAAGGAACGGTAGATCCATACCTTAAGATAGGCATACCAGTGACAGTAGTCTCCCTGAAAGCCGTATACCACATGGGCAAAAGGCTGTAGCGGAGACGGAGGAGGTCTTTAACTATTCCTTTGTAGGGTTGGTCAAGTAGGAAAGGCTCTCGACGCTTAGTGTCGATGTGCGCATGGGCTCGGAAGAAAGGAGCAAAGATCCCAACTTGGTACCACCGAACAAGCATCTCTGGTTCAGGATTTCCAAAGAATCCACCAACATCGGCTATGGTAAAAAAAAAAAAAAGGTAAATATGTCAAAACGCCATTGTTTACTGATCCGAAGATAACTTACAGCCTGCAAAACTCATTCCTCCGAGACCATTGGCCAGTACCATTTTTACGTTGACTGTCATATGTTCCCATGTACCAAGATTGTCTCCAGTCCACATAGCACCAAAGCGTTGAGAACCTGCAAAGAATGCACGAGTAAGAACAAACGGTCTCATTGGAGGATTTGTTCGTTCTGCAACTGCTTGATATGTTAGATTCGACTAGAATTGTGTGTTTGAGTAAAAAATATCATGCCACACAAGTCAAGATGACTTACAAAGAGCATGCCATTGATATTATGGATGTCTCGATGCTCCCATCCACCATAATGAACATTGTCTTTGGGCATCGTTATTTCGGGACCGTTGAACACAGAGGGCTGCATTGAAAAATCAGGCTGAATATGCATCAAAAAGAATGGCCGGCCTCTACCTCATTCATGTCGTTCCAGAGATGAACGTCAGTCGTGCTCTTCGTCCAAGTCCATTGCCCATCGATTGGCTCTATTTTGAACATAGTTTTCCACCAGTTCCAAGCAGCAGGATTGAAGAAGTCTGTCCAAGAGCTGCTACCAGGCCAACACCAACCTTCATATTCACCTTCACCGCTTTTCGGTTTGACAAGGATTTGTAGGTCAGACGCCTGTTTGAAAGCTGGATAATCTTCACTGCGTTTCAAATGTGGATCCACAATGACAACCATCTGATCAAAAATGAGTCAATGCGGTAAACATCATTGGAAGAAGTTAAAAGCCAACCTTTCGTCCAAAGGCAGCTACATCATTAGTCATTTCTACTGGATCTGGGAAGGTTTTCTCGTTCCACATGAAATATTTATGGTCATCGGAGTATTCGATATCGAGCCAAAACACGTCTACGGGCATATCTTCCTCATCGAATCTCTTTTGGACCGTTCGAACATCGTTGGAGCTGACGTAGTTCCATCGACATTGATGATAACCTAAACTCCAATGGGGAGGTAAAACTTGTGTTCCTGTAAGTCGCGCATATTGGCTGAACACTTCTTCAGGCGTTGGACCTGGAAGTAAAAATATGTCCATGATGCCAGATTCGGAAATCCAATGAGTTTCGGTAGATTTATCGGACGTGTGAGAAACATCAATCCAAGTTTCTGATCCAACAACGTGGAAAACTGCAACTGTAGAGTCTGTCGAATGAGCATGCATCAATGGTATCGAGCCATATAAAGAGACTGGAGATGATGCGAGATATTCAAAGACGTCGGCGTTGTAAAGTCGGTACGGGTCGGTGTAGGTGGGGTCACTACCCGCTGTAGTCGGTAGTGCAAGTCTAGTAGCATGTTGGGGGATACCATAAACAGTTCCGTGATTTGGGAAATTGATATCAAGAGAAAGTGACTCAGGGCCTACAATATACATGGTGAATAGAGAGAAGACTACGTTCAGAAACTTCATTTTACCTTTTGGTTTTGAATCAGTCCAGGTTGAGAAAGTCTCCTCCCATAAAGCGTCCTCTGTATCGCCCTCGAACCAAGCACGAGGGTTTTCAGGTTTGATTACTACTTGGGCTTCACCGTCTGCGCTGTTTCCTTCAACTGCTGCTGGCTGCTCCACCAATGGACGGAAATGCTCCATGTGGAGAAGACCCTGCCCATTGAGTACAACCTGTTCCTTGCCGTTGCGAACGAGGGAAACACGTAGAGGTACATAGGTAATGACAACTTCGATATCTTTCTTCTCGCCGTAAATAGCTCGAATGTCTTTCTTGCCTGGTATCCACTTGACGACTCGACTGATAGATGGTTCTTTTATCAGGCTCCATGACGCTGTTTCGTCGTAGCGTTTCCGAAGGCCACCTACTTCATCCATTCGCACTCTTGCAACACCATCCTCTTGTATCCATACTTCCAGGCCAAAATTAATGTTGGGATATAGAGAAGACTTTACGGCTGCTGTAAAGACCGCTTGATTGGCTGAAATTCCTATAGAAGAAGGATCCACAGAGTAGGGAGATGCCCAAGAAGCCTTGGCCTCTTTAGCGCGCGCAGAGAGAGAACGACCGCGTCTACAAAATCCTGATTGCGAGCATGTCTTGAAGTCGTGTGCTTTGAAAGCCCAAGACTGATCAACGAGAAGGAGGGTGAGAAGTCCTACGAAAGACCAAGAGCGCATGGAGAACGCGAAGTCTTCAAAACAAATATCTCCGTGCAAATTCACTAGAACTAAGACTCAGAGGTGTGAAAGGCAACGTCGACACCAAATCATGTGACCTATTGTATCCTGCACCTAGTGTTGTAAAATGGCTCCGTCAAGCAGGGTACTACTCTGAAGAGTTACGGGAGACAAGGTAATTTTTATATACATTTAGTAAATGTCCAAGGGTAACGATAGAGCATCAATCAGAGGACATATTTTGACTGAGGAGGCAAGGAGGTTCAGAAATTCGCATCGACGACCAAACAAGCTGAGAAATTCGTGTCAGCGTAAACGACAACGGCCTGTCTTCTGTATCTATCACAGATACTCGGCCTATAGATGTTTCCCATGCAAAGCCAATAGTCCCTTGGCCTTCCATAACTTGAGAGGGGTTTTTTCTGGCATTTGGAGGTTCAAGGCCTTCAAGGCCGTGGACCCTTTTGAAAACACGATATAAGAACGTCACTATAACCAGAAGATTGGCGACCGTCAAAGAAATAGCTGCCTGAAACTTGAAGATTGATACGTATACACCTAATACAAAGGAGAATAGACAAACCTCGAGATGGCCAGATAAATTTGTTATTAGAACTATGCTAGGATCTAGATCCAGATTGGGGGCATAGCGGATAATACAAAAGATAATCGCACTGATCAGGGTCAGGGCGCTTCCAGAGAATGCGGAAATTATAATTCGACGCAAGTTCTGTGGAAGTTTGACTTTCCACAAAGTGATTATAGGGAATAAGATGAGAGCACTGTCCATTAAAACATCCACTATTAACGGTCAGAATCACTTGACAAAGAAAGACGGGGAAAGGACAACTCACGGGTGATCGCGACTATACCCCCTACAAAGATGCGGCCAGTCTTATGGCAGTCTGAGGCAACAGACTTGTACCAACTCGCGTCCTCGTTTGGGCATTCGAAAGTGAGAATGAAAACGCAACATAAGTAACTCAGAAAACACATGACGGCAAGAAAAAAAGCGCTTCGACGAGCTTTATGGAAAGCTGGAAACACTCTTGCAAGTGTCAGTGCAATGCTAATACGGCATGGCCTGCAAGAAGATTTCAATGAGTGATGGCTGGGTGAATATGAAGACAAAGATGTCACCAGATAACCGAGAGAAATACAAATTGTGAAACCCAAAATGAGCTAATTCCTGTAGGAGGTGGCATGTCCTCATCGCTTCCTTCTCCTAAGTTATCTGTCAATAACAGCGCGAAAGTCAGCAAAGTCGGAAAATATGATAGAGTAATTCAAACCAATCCTAACACTGAATATTGTAAAGAACCCACAGACTCGCAAAATAGACCGTATTCGTGCATAGTGGGAGAACAACCATGTAATCATCCCACCACATTCGCGACGTACGAAGTCGATGGACAAGTCTTGACACCGTTGACAACAACGCTACTATGTGAAAGAGTGAAGCGAATACTGAAAACCAGTGACTTGTGTATTAGCATAAGAGGTATATGTGGCAGAATTGGAACACTTACATGCCCAAGCCAAATTCGCTCCATCAACTTGATTCATAATTTATCAAAAGCAACAAGATTATAGAGAGTAGCTCTTAAATTTGAAGTTTTGACGAAGAACAGAGTTTCTACTGGACTTGGATAGAGCCAGAGGTTGCCCTATCCAGTCGCTGGAATTTGAGCCTGCAAAAAGGGTGCCGCGATTGTATGCGCCGAGTGGGAAGAGTTGTGAGGCAAAGGCCTGACCCTTGTCAAAGTTGTCATCCGTCAGCCCTGACTTTCCCGATTACCCTTCGATGCAGGGATGAATCATATGATATAAATTGTTCAATGGCATTCTGTGTGTAGTAAGGACTCGAGGCTCGAAGATGCAAAACTCTTGGGCTGAGACGAATTCACGATTACACCAGCAGCCATCGAGGAGGAGGTACAGAACACGGAAGCAATTGGCAAGGTGCCGAAAGGAGGTATTCAAATTAAACATCAAGCCGAGGGGACTTCGGTCCAAGCGGCACCCCTGATCCCCTGATCCCCCCTGATCCCCCACCTGCGTTTTAATTTTATACAGGATTCATTATTCTCCCCTTGTGACTGGCAGAAATGAAAAATTGTACCCAGCCTTTAAATAGCTTCAAAAGTTCTCTGGGACTTTGGCTTTGGCTCTACTGAAAAGTTATGTCGAAACAGCAGCCAGAATCCCCCTCTGAAGAAAAATTCGAGGAAGCTACTGGCCTCAAGCTTGATGATAGTGGCCTTCCGCTCATACCCCAGCCTACAGAATCCCCATTGGACCCATTGAACTATCCAAACGTAAGACGATCATTCTACCAGACTTTTCATGATCAACATTGACGTATTTCGAACTCTTTAAAGTGGTTGAAATACACTATCTTACTACAAGTGTCTTTCCTGGCATTTCTGGCTACTTTAAATGTTGCCATAATCAATCCGGCAGTAGTTCCGTTGGCTGCAGAATTCAAAATCGCTCATGTTACTGCAACCTACCAAACCACCGTCGCAATTGGAACGAGCTCATTGGGACCCCTTTTGTTCACCCCATTTGCTAATGTATATGGCCGAAGACCAGCCTATCTTCTCTCCATACTCATAGGTTTTGCCTCTGCACTGGGATCTGCAAAGGCAACCTCCTTTGGTACACTGATTGTTGCCCGAGCTATTAACGGCTTTGGACCTTCGGCAGCGCTTGGTCTAGGAGCAGGAACCGTCATTGATTTATTCTTTATGCACCAGAGAGGCAAGGCCATGGGATTCTTCACGCTCATGTTGACAAATGGTGCACATTTGGCACCCATTGTACGTGGTTTTCTTCACCAGGGTGAATAACTGGATAATTCAATAATACAGGTCGGTGGATATGTTGCAAGAGACAGAGGCTGGAGATGGTGTTTCTGGGTCGGTGCTATTCTCAATGGTAGGATTTCTACCTGCTGCTCCACTGAAGGGTTTTACTGAATTTGAACTAGGCATAATGTTTGTATTCGTGTTCTTTTTAATGCCGGAAACACTTTTCGATAGGCCGACGGAAGATGTCACAGATAGGGATTTGGTAGAACAGACCAAAGGCACCGAAAAAGGCAGTGAAAATGAGGGCGGCCCGCTCGCCGGGGTGCTCTATGTACCTCCACCCATGGATTCTAAGACATACGTTCGTAGGCTTTGGTTCTGGGATCTCGACAGGCCGGATAGTCGCCAACTCAAAGCGACTGACTTCGTCATCAAGCCTCTCAGTATGTTGAAATATCCTTCCGTCGCTTTCCCTGCATTATACTAGTGAGATTTTTCATCTCGGTTTGGACCATGATATGCATGCTAATTGACCATTGTTATCAGCGCGATCACATATGGCTTTGCTTCCATAGAACCCGCCTTGACCTTGGCTACGGTGTTCACAGAATTGTACCACTTCGATACCGTGCGCAACGGGTGAGTATGATATGACAACTCTATTGTGAACGTAATACCATCCTAATTTATTCCTTAGGCTAGCGAACGGGGTCAGCCTACTTGTTGGGGCGTAAGCACAGCCCCGTACCGTGATAATCAATTCCATTCAAATTAACTTTCTATGATAGCTCTCTGGGTGAACTTTGTTCAGGTCCTGTCACCGACCGCATGATGCGCCGTGCCCGTCGCCGAGCCCTTGAACAGGGTGGAGTTGCTTCCGCTGAAGTTCGTCTACAGGGTATCTGGACAGGCACAATCACAGTACCAATTGGGCTTATCATGTATGTTCAATGTTTCTAGGAACATAATTCACTGTTTAAACGCCACCGTCTCTCTAGATGCAAGTCTCAAGTCTTCTGTTTTGGAGATAATATGTTGAACGGATTATAGATGGTGTGACGGTCCATTTTGCCACGACCTTCATTGCTCCGTGTATTGGCATGGGTACGTTCTGGCGTCATGATCAATGGTGAAATTGTTGACGTCCAAAATGAATCTTAAGCTGTGGCTTGCTTCGGCAGTGAGTCAACTTTTAAATAATGACCAACGAACCTAGTTGACAAAGTTACACAGTACAAATCGTCACCTCAGTTTGCTACACATATAGCTGTAGTGACTGCTATCGTTCTAGGAGCAATGACGTTAGCCAGTGTTTCAAGTACGTCAAATTGCCAAGCGTCACTTAACTTGATTTGACCCGATTTGACGCCCTCTTCGCAATTTATCAGCTTTTTCCGTCAACTATTTGGCCTTACCCTAGGATTTTATTCGTACGATCATACCATTTGCTTTCCGATGATCACTTTTATAACTATTGTTTAAAGAATACCCTTCAGCGATCAGGTGCGTTCTGACCTAGCACGAAATTTACTACCTGATATAGATATCACCTTCTCGTTTTAGATTGGATTTCAATGGTCGTTCACTGTCTTTGCTGCTATATGGTCCGTATTTTCATCAGCCTGATGATGAGAGTATAATCTGGACTAAAACCTCTTGACAGCGTGGTCAGTTTCCTCCCCATCGTCGCACTCATGTATCGTGGTGAGAAGTGGAGGAAGGCCCTGGGGGAGCCCACATCATATTAGGCGGTGGGGTCCGGTATCGGCGAGGTGTTGAACTAAGACGGCGAGTTATATAACCTTGTGCCAACGCAATGACTACCCTCCTCGCCAAAAAATCACTTGAACCTTGCCGTGGATTGTACTAGAAGTAGTGGTACAATCTTTTTCCTAACTTAAAAAGTTTATCTATTGTGTGTTCGATATACAGTAAAGCCAGAATTGAACTAAAATGGCAGAGCCAATTGATCAATCATATCGTAAGATTAGCTAGAAGCGAGGGTAATTGAGATTGTAGTTTTTGCCTGCTCTTGGGCTCTGAGATCATCAACGTAGTCGAAAACAATTCGCTCTCTCTTTATCAATTTCCCCAACACTCGCGTCCTCCAAGGAGTGTCAATAGCTAATTTATAGGCCGGCGAGTCAAAAACCGTCCGATTCCCCCAAGAATGCAGGGCCAAATATCGAGGGGCATCATCGTTACATGCGACGAGAGTATATCTTCTTGAGTATAGCCAAGAAGGGGTTTGGCTGAGCAACGGAATGTGTTCATCGTTATACCAATTATTGAAGTCTTCCTCTGATTCTGGGTCTATAGTCATGGCATTGTGAACTAAGATATGTGGATTATCTGGAACGAGCGCCATATCTTCTGGATGGGCAGTAACAGGTTCGTAAATACGCCATTGAGTTTGGCTGTCGAGGTAGTGCGCGCGCAATTTCGAGATAATTGAGTTTAGGTCTTGATCAGGATTGATGTTTCCTAAGATGGCTTGGCAATTGCTAGCGGCATATAGTGACGACGATGCTAGACCTGAGTGTGTGGTTATCGGCTCATTACGGAGCGAGAGGTCGGGATTTAGGAGCACTATGAGCTTGGGAAGCTGCATGAGAATGATGTGAGTTGGCTTTAACGTGGGGGAAGATTGCGCAACTTGGGGGGGTTTATTTAGATAAAAAAATCCACGACCATCGCCATATGAAACCTAACACCCAAGAGAGACTTAAAATAGCAATTATAAAATGAAGAGTGGCTTCGAATGACCGTAAAATTTCCCAGAAGAACATTGTGGGTTCACGCATCGACGGAGGTTGACGGTCCGATGTGCATCACAGGTACACATCAAATGGTCACGATGTGTCGCTTCAAATCACATGCCAAAGTTAGGGTTGGCAACTTGGTCGGGTAACTCGGGTTTTCATTGGTTTTCCACTTCCAGGTTTCAGGAAACCCAGAAACCCAGAAACACCATTGCTAGACACTACAAATGGTAAATACTATGAGATTTCTCTGTAGAATTTAGACCCCAAGCAGGTTTCCAGGACATAGGTTTCCCAGTTTTCTAGTTTCTAGGTTTCAACTGCTTTTTGCTCGGGCTCACGTTGAGAAACCCGTGGAAACTATTTTCCTTAAATACTGATGGTTAAGACACAGGTTACTTAAGTTAGGGTGCTCGGGAGCCTACGGGAGCGCGCTCTTGAGTAACTAACAGTGTGGTATTTATTTTTATACCCAGCCTTACTTCCCCTTTTGGGGGGGGGGGGGTCGATCCTCGGTTTTAGCAGAGGTGTGGCTGTGTACCTTCCATGACTGTTGCGGTCCTCGAACGACACCTATGTTCAATGGGTTTTTCAGGTTTCAGGTTTATCATGGAGTCCGACGCATTTCTTGCTTGCTTTTTCCCACTAGCCATCCTTCTACTCTGTTTCAAACTCTTTCCTAAAACTACACTCTCCGAAATACGCGATCTCCTTTCACTTCGTCAACACAATCCTTCCCGAAATTCCTATTTTTCACTAGAAAGGGCGTATCACTCATATTCACAATATGTTCGCTTGTCTGCCAATGAGCTCTCTCTCATGCGGGCATCGAATCATACTCTTCACCATTCCAACAAGAACTTGAATTACAATATTGGTTACCCAAAGAAGCTGAATCAACTTCGCTACGTCACGACTTTGAATGAGACGATTACGGAAGGCATTGTACAATTGGCACGAGAGGAATTCCCATCTCTCGCCTATCAAAGTAATGCCAACATGGTATCTGCTGACCTTGTTCGAGTACGGGAGTCGTTGAAGCATTTCATTCGTGACTGGAGCGAAGAAGGAGCGGGGGAACGGACGCGTACATTCTCTCCAATCTTGGATGTTCTGAAAGAAGTAGATCCTAGTCAACGGGGGGAGATGAAGGTTCTGGTTCCTGGTTGTGGTTTAGGCCGGCTGGCTTGGGAGATTGCACAACTTGGTATAACATTGGTTCTCATCCAAGCCTCTGTCAGACTGATAGAATTTTGTTTAGGATTCGACACCACCGCCAACGAGCTCTCCTTCTTCATGACCTTGGCTATGCGTTTTCTCTTCTCTCCTAAAGCTACGAAATCAGTCAACGAACACGGCCTGTATCCTTATGCACATTGGTTCTCACATCAGAAATCCAGTGATTCCTTGTTTAGGCGTCTCCCCTTCCCAGATGTCACTCCTCGCTTTACTCCAAATTTCCATCTCGTCGAGCAAGATTTTCTTACACTCCCTGTACCATCATCATCGGAAGGTTACGATTTCATTATCACTTTATTTTTCATCGACACCTCTCTCGACGTGTTCGCGACCATGAGACACATTCACAAGCTTTTACGCCCAGGAGGTTTGTGGATTAACCTTGGCCCGTTACTTTGGACTGGAGGTGCTCAGGCGAAAGTCGAGCTCAGTCTTGATGAGGTCCTGCTTGCTGCAGAAGAGATAGGATTCGTTCTTCAAAAACAAGGCGCCGCTGCCCGAAGGACGGTTGAGTGTGAATATACGAGCGACTCTAATGCGATGATGCGCTGGGTCTATTTAGCTGAATTTTGGGTTGCGAGGAAGTAATGAACAATTGATAATGTAATATGTATGCAAGCAATGGATGGTCCCATGTAATCGGTGCATATTATGGTCAGTGCCGGATTGCCGACCAGGTCAAACTTCTGGTAAATTACGTGGCATGGTTTCGAGGGGAAGTGCCTTCCATACTTCGCGGAAATGCACGAGCTTGAGTGTGCAAGTTGTTCTGGAGGGCTAAGGTATTTTTACAACAATCACGTGATACAGGTACATTTGAGCGTCAAAACCCTGTTGTACTACGTACATAGTCAGCCTCTAAAATCTTTACCTGGATACCATCAGCGATCATTATCCTCAGAGTCTGGTACTCCTTGCCTTCGAATCGTTGGAGAGGCTTTCTCCAGCTTTTTGCGCTATGACCTGCTCTTATTCAAGTTATTGTGACTACGTGGCCTAAATCGGTTGTTGACAATCCGAATCGAGGCTTAGTTAAGCTCGTGACCATCCCCCACCAATCTCACCTTCACAACTACTTTATCATTCCACTTCATCAAACCATACTCTTGCACCCTAAAGCCATATAAGTAAACCTGAATCAGGCCCACGACAGTGCCAATGCCAAGTTCCATCGACGAGAACCGCATCGAAGCGGACGATGAAACCCATCTTCCTGAATCGAGCTCGAGAGCATCAACACCAGATTCCATCTACTACGAGGACCGCATCAAATACGGTTTTGAAGCGGACGATGAAACCTATTTTGCCAGTATGCATCCGTTTTTTGCGGGACTCTCACGCTACCGCTCTCCAACTATTCCTCCTTCGCCTCCGAAGGAACGACGCATTGCAGGATCCAAACGCGTCGCGAGATACCTGAACAAGCAGGGTTATAAATGTTCAGGACATATATTGCAGAGTATTACAGCTCATCCTGCTTTATCGACTCGGAGCTTCGAGGTGTGCCACACCACTTTCTGTTCAGTGGCTTAGTATGAATGACTTTTATCCTCGCTTCTCAGGAACTCAGGTTAGAATGTTATACCCAATCAGTTATCGCCCAAGGCAGGCCTCCTGCATCTGTTAATGCTGAGGCAACACCTGCGGCAGTAATTCCACCTCTTTTCATTCCGTACCATGACGAAACTGACGACATCTTGCCCAATGAGATTACCATGGCCGATTAATTATTTTGATGCCACACGCTGAAAGTCCGCTTTTGCTCTGTCATAGTTATAGTCTCTTAATCATAATGTAAATGAATTCTGTGCTTAACCATTCTTTAAGCGAAGAATCCTTTTATACTGAGGACTCTGGCGTCCATACCACATATCCAATACTAATTACATGTACAGCTGATATATTATTATGATAAGGGTATTATTAACTGTTTCTATTAATTCTCCAACAATACATTGCATATCCGGAACAAAGAGTGGCACAATGAGTTACGCGGGCACAGTATAACATAGGGTATGATATGGTAATAAGAAACAAGAGACTTCCAAGGGGCTGAGAGGAATTTGAGAGGGCAGGGCTAACCGGCACGACTACTGTAGAATTGGGACGTGGAATAAGCTTGGATTGCGTAGTAGAGTAACAATGACCAGGGGCGAGAGCGTGATTGACGACGGGAGGGGTACTAGCAGAGAAACAGTAGAACAGGTTCACCAAAACGTCAGCATACACAGCTTTTGTTGATAAGAATGAAGCGTAGACGAGATAAGCTTGACAAGTCCAGGTGAGCTTTTTTTTGTTGAGATTGATGATGTCGGATTGCGGTGGTGAGTAGAGTACATATGTTATGGATATTTTTGAGATAGAGTGAGTCCGATACGGCAGTAGCGGAGATGCATTATCCACCAAATATGAGGGAGAGGTTTTTGAAAACATGGAGGAGATAGAGATGGAGGAGAGGATGGAAAATAAGATTGCAAGACGGAAAGAAAAGAGCGGACAGTGGTCGGCAGATGACCCACCAAGGGAAATTATTGTTTTGACAGAGAACATTACCAAAGCCAGGCAATGAAATGGAAGAGGACGAAGGGAAAAGAATCGAAGAACAAAAGAATAAATTGTTTGATGAACAGACTAGGTAATAAAGAGAGACGAACACAATCATACATATAGTAGAAGAAAGAGGAAAAAAGAACGAAAGAGAAGGCGGAGAGGAATAAAGATAACGTAACCAAAAGATCCAACCCTTAGCAGAAATGGACGCAGTACCAAATAAAGAATCCATCATTGGAAGAAAGTGGTTCAAGAGTTTGGTATGTAATGCTGGAGTTGGGGAAGGATCCCGGAGCCATACGATTTCCATCCACCGATCATAATGGTGACTGGACGATGTTGTTAGTGAGGACTATCGGTATATCGCGAGATGGAAGACCAGGACAGATAATGGAGATAGTCAGAGAGGAGCAGACGGGAGAGACGATGAAACAAAGGAAAAACAGAGCGGTAGAGAGCGTGTCGACGTGAGTGGATAAGCCAAGGGGGTATCCAAAAAGCCTTGGTTGCACACAAACACAAAAAAACAGATGGATGGATGAGAAATTGAGATAGTGGAAACGGAAGAATGGTGGTTGAAAGACTTAAGCAGAAATGCCGTTCGTCTGATGTGGGGCATCCACATGCATTACCTCCACATGTTCATCGCTCCCGTCCAAGAAATCCACCACCTCATCATCGCCATCGTTGCCCTCATCGATGGCACTGATGAGCTCCCCTGCATTAGGTCCATTGCCACTCACGCCGCGCCTTGCACCCGAACCACCTTGAGGACCAGAGCGGGGTGGATTTGCACATCTGTCTTTGCCGTGAGCGATACGCAAGTTGGCGTACTCTGGCTTGCTCTTGATACCATCAATCGCTTTGATGGCATTTGAGATATTCATGAAGTTGACAAATGCGCAATTTCTAATAACAGGACAAGTCAGGATCTGATATCGAAAAAATTTTCGAGTATTACGCACTTCTCCTTGAGGAAGTTGACGAGCTCGATGTCGCCATACTCCCCGAAGTCACGCTTGAGTCGTTCTTCAGTGAAAGTCTCGTAGTCTTCCACATTACCAATGTATACATTCCTCGTTGCACCAGAGTGAACGGCAAGCGCAAGCGCAGGAGGCAAAGGACCCGAGTTTTTACCCCAACCAATCTTCAAACGACGATTGTTCAAGGTAAGACCTTGATACGACGCCACCTGGAAAAAGGTGAATGCAGCAGCGGGATCGACGAAAGTAACAAACTATAGAACAAGAGGTGAGGCGCAATCGTGTTTGAAAGTAATAAAGACGTACAGCAATATGCTTATCCTGCATATACCTAATGCTTTGCAATACCCCACCGCGGATGGCATTGCAGAGGTCTTCAGCTGTGGTCTCGGGATGAACGTTACCCAGATACACCGTCCTGTTCATGCCTTGAAGGCCTTGAACACCGCCCATACCATTCGCATTCATCATGTCTACTGCGTTAAAAGTAGAAACATACGGAGTGAATGGAGAGAAGTTAGGCTGCTGAGGAGTCATAGCCGACTGCGCAACAAGAGATTGTGCGGCGGCGGCTTGAGCCTGCTGGGCAGCTGCTTGTTGTGACTTCGGAATGTAGGCACAGCGATCTTTGCCATAATTTACTCGTTTACCGGCCCAAGATGGCTCAGTCGGCAAAGTGTTCACAACCTATTTGAATAGTGTTAGTACCATTTCAGCTTTTAGTTAAACCAACAAAATCTTACCTTGGTAGCGGTGGATATACTCAGGAAGTGAATGAATCCGATGTTCTTGTCTCTGACTATCTTCACTTGGTCAATGAGGCCAAATCGGCTAAGCTCATCACGAAGCTGCTCTTCTGTCATGTTTTCATCCAAACCTCCAACATAGACGTTCCTGCTGGCATTGCTCTGACTAATCGCCAGTGCTACCTGAGCAGGTACAGGGGATGGTTTCCCCCAGCCAATCTTTAGTTCTTGACCATGCAGCGCCAGCTTCTTGATGGTAGCATCAGCATGGAAGGCAGCAGCGGTCGCGCCGTCCAAGAAGGACAGGAATACGCATGACTTCTCAGGCAGAACGCGGATCGACTCCAATGGACCAAAATGAACGAGGTTCAATAATTCATCCACGGAAGCTGTCGCTGGGAGATTACCAACGTAAACGGTTCTTCCAGTCGCATTAGATGAGGCTGAGAGGGCAGCATTGAGAGCAACAGGCGAGTAACCCGCCGCTGCTTGATTATTAGGAATAGTCAGATTTAATGATGGCATTCGCTGTTGCGCAAAGTTCTATTTAAAGAAAATTAGTAAATAGTTTAGAAAAGATGACAGTAGATAAAGATAAACCTGGCCGAAATTACCCATCTGACCACCGTAAGGGAAACCGCCGAGCATGCCCATACCAGGCATACCCATGCCTAGCATGTTATAGGCATTGAAAGCATTGTAATTCCCGTTTGGCGCCCCTTGGTGTTGCTGGTGTTGCTGTTGCTGCTGCTGTTGCTGCTGCTGCTGCTGTTGTTGCTGCTGTTGTACAGCGAATGCAGCCGCAGCCGTGTTAGGGCTAAGCTGAGAGCTCATGACATTCCCATTTGTCTGGGTATTGATAGAAAGGGAAGGAGTGGAATAAAGAGGACTTCCACCAAATCCACCGTTTGACTGAGAGTTGCCAAAGGCAGACTGGGCAATGTTAGCTTGAGGGCCGTAACCGTAGTTGGCAAAGGCATCCCTAGCGGATGCGTTAGCAGCAGCAGCCGAGGTGTTGTTTTGAGTAGAAAAGGGAGAAGTAGGAGACCAGCGCGCTTTCTTAGCATCAGGGCCGCCAACGTTTTCCATAGAGCGCTATTGAATAGTGTCGATAAATTAGAACAAGTTGTGGAAGGAAAGAGCTGACCTTCATCATGTCGATGTCAAAAGCGTAAGTAGGATATTGGGTAGCAAAAGCTGTTTGTGAGTCGTCCATTGAAGCGATATATGAGAGAAAGGGGAAGGGATATATATGACAACGGCGGAATTATAGATAATAAAAAGGAAAAGGGTTGTTAGAGAACCGTAGATAATTCAATAGGGAGCGTGTAGGCTGGTCAGAACCAGCAAAAAAAACGAGTGTGGTGGGTTGGGGGTAAAAATAAAAGATACGCACGCAAAAAAAGTGAGAAAAAAGTTCAACAAGGAGGAAATTGAACGAAGTCTCTGCGCTATAAAAACAGCGCTACGCGTGGGGGTCAACGACGAGAACAATGACGAAGACTTAAGAAAGACAACAAGAACGACGGTGTCAACGAATTACCAAGGCTCACTGCCAGAAACAATTCAACACACTATTCCCACAATCCTTTGATTGCGCACGGTCCATCATTCACACACCCCTGGTCCTACATAGCTCATACCCGTCGACAGTCGGTATCGTAAACTGCTATGACCTTTACGTCTCTTTACGATCCCTATTCACGTAACTCTGAATCAAAGCAATGTCAATCGCAGACCCGTCGTGGTCACAAAAGGTCATGAAGCGCTCGGTCTGACCCGTTACGCTCGCTGTTAGTTATTCCATCGCTGGGGCCGTACCAAACCTCTTGTCTGTGCCTACCAGAATATTATCATTCCTTGCAAATCATTTCTATGATCTGCCGGATCAAAGTACCAAATTCACTGCTCAGCGCTCAGGCCTCAGTTCCTGGTCTCACGAACCACTGTCCATTCCATACATAGACTGGCTAAACCCCCTTCCTTCAGGATCATAAAGATTGCTGGTCCCTTCGGCTTGGCTTTAGCCTTTCCCCCCGCGCAGGATACATTCAAACCCTTACGACGTTTGCCTGAATTACTACCCCAAATTATCGATTGTCCCAGTCAGTCTCACAATTCAGAGGGATTATACGTACTCATTTAGTCGATTCAGCATATGGTAAGCAAACTACGCTTTTATAATTAGATTCATCGACGTGTCCTTGCTTATGGTATCAGTCAATGTCATGCAAACCGCAGCCAATCGCTTAACAGTTTTAAAAAGCTCATTCCTTGGTCGTCCTTTCCCCTAGATCTCCTCCCCTCGTCGAGCATCGTAGGGCCTCTTCAGCCTTCATAGATGATATGAGCTGATTTTTTTGGCACAGATCATAGGTCTTGATAAATCATGAAGGCCTTCATCGCTGTCATTATAACCTTCGTCTGCATCATTGCTTCCAGTGGTGCTAATGCTCCACCAGCCCGGCGTGGCGGAGGGATGTGTGCTGCATACTGTCGCGCGGTCAAGCCAGTGTGCCCATTTGGTGAAGCTCCAACGGGCCTGCAGGGATGCTGGGGATGCTGCCGACCCAACAATTGACCGAGACAAGACACTGATCGTTACTTGATGACCCCGTTATACAGTTACTGTACTTGCCACGATATAAGTCTATAATGCAATCTTCTCATTTTGTTGGAGAGGTTCCAACGCCCTTTGAGAGATGTTGGGATCGCTGATCTTCAAATTTACCAGTCTCCCAGTCATGTACCAAAGGATACCGCGCGTACAGTGCTGGTATTTCAAGGCCAGCAGAGTTCCATTTCAGACGTCTTACCTTTAAAGCTTTGCATATGAAAGACAAATTCAAGCCTGCAGAAAGGGCCAATCAGATACAGATATCTTTAAGAGTTCAGAAATAAAGTACGCAATGTGTCACGAAGCTATGTGGTTTATTGCCAATTCGACAGTGATCCCCATCGACAACAAGATAATTCGCTATTTGGTAGTTCAAGGATTGTAAATCGATATCATGCCAGAATCTGGAGTAAAAAGAGATTATGAAGTCCGGGGACGATGAGTTTATATAGTTCGCGGTTCCAAAACTAAGGTTGAAGCTCTTCCTGTAAGCTTTTGGACGCTCGTTCGAGGTCATAGACGTCATAATCTTTGGATAAGTTTGTCCTTTCTGGTATCTTCCACTACCCTACGGAAATCAGAAGTCACATCTGAAATGTTTTGAAATACGTAGACCATCCTATCTAATTCCAAGCCTTCTGAGCGAACAATCCTAGAGCTTGATTGGCTAGGATCGGACTGTAAGATTGGACATCGGCTGTGGTATAATTCTTGGAGGTTTGAATGGAATTCAAGATCCCCAGAAGTTGAGACTCGATAAAGTCAACAAAGACAAGATCAATGGGAGCGTCACTCGACACATCAGGTGGTACAGAACCGATGAAGTCGGGAATAGAGTTGAACGGAAGGGGAATATGAGGTACATCGTCGCCTATTCCTGGACAAGACTATCAAGATACTTATTAGACGACATTTAGAGAGAAAAAAAGTAGAACGCACATCGGTCGTGACATATCCCAAAGTCAAATTCATGGCGGCACGCCTTTCGATCTCATTCCTCCTGTCCATCTCTTCCAACCACCTACGGTATACCTTATCCACGTATCCACGAGCATACAGTTCCTTCTCCCTCTCTTCCAATATTTCAAGTGCACGTCTCTCATTTGCACCAGCTTGATTGAGGGTAGGTAAAACCATATTAGCAACGGAGAAAGTAACATTAGAAATGAACAAAAAAGAGTCTGCAAATGGAGATGCTGTCAATTGATCATTCTTCGTGAATGGTCCTGAATACACATCGAAACGCTGCGAGCCAGAGTTCGTTATTATGATATTTGGGATAGAAGCACGGGTATTGTTGATAGCAAGAGCGACGGGAACAGCCTGATGTCGGAGTTAGTAAGTTTACTCCAAATTTCGTCAGACTTACATTTTCAATGAACAAGGTCAGGAGCGAATCGTTTGATGGATACGGTGCCCTTTGCAACGTCAGTTAGTACTATCTTTGACAATTAATTGTTTCAAACTTACTGAGTAATAGTAAAATCATGGGGCGCGGTTCCAAACTGGAAAGATAGATCAAACTTGGTGGCTAAATCGTTCAACCCTTCGGTAATGGACTCTCCATGCAGAGTGTCGAAGGCCAAATTATTATTCGTGGTATGGAACTATTCAAATATTCAAAACGCTTCCCGACTTTCACAGATAAAGAAAAGTCACCTCATAAGTAACACGGTTGGGATCCAGATACCTACGACTAAAAGTAAGGTTTTTATTGTTGCCTCGGTGGTCCAAGTTTGCGCCTAAGCAGATAATGAGAAAACGTTGATGGTTGGAAGGATCCGTCAAGAAGACATACTCATCCACCCTAAAGTATGAGTTAGTGGGAAGAACTGAATCAGAACCGACATTCTTACCGACAGTTTCCATGTATCGGCCACTCTCCAAGGCCATAGAACGGCCATCCAGTTGAACTATAGATGATTGAGCCCATTGCACTCTTCAGTCGAGAATCAAAGCAAGCATACGGCAGTCACGAATATGAGAATGGCCTATGCGGCAACATTAGACCATGCGGCAACATTAGACCATGCAGCTGATTTAGGTTCATAAATCAGTCTATGCTTACCACCAAAAATCAAGATTGGCGTAAGAGGATGAACGACCCGAATAGCATTGAAAACAAAAGGCCCTACATAGGTGATGAATCATACATAAGCAAAGGTGCAAGCAATTTGGATGCTTACAGTTGTCCCGTGCAACTGGCATATGCCTATAGACGAAAATCACTCAAGTAATGCCTCGGACAGAGGAAAAAGGAATCTACCCGACGAGCAAGAAAAAGTCAGGCTCTTCCTTGATAGCATTGGTAAACTAGTGTAACATAAATTAACTCGATGGATCGATCGCGTTGAATTATATAGAACATACCCAAGCTTCTTTCACCATATCCTCCACCTTTTGCACAGTGGTATTGTGGTCATTGCCTGTAAAGTCGAACAAAACTCCTAACGATGTGACTTTTCGACCCCTGATATTAATTTGTGAGAAATTTCGACCTCTTGCACAAATAATGATTCCCTACTTTCGGGTCTTAAACTTTGCAAATCGGGCTAAGAGGACAATCAGAATGGGGAAGATATGGTACAATGGTCACTACTCACAGCCGACGGGTACGCTGACGACTTGTCCATCTTCATTGAGCACTGTAATGTTCACGTTTGAAGAGAGATACCGTCCTTTGAAAGCCGGTGCAAAATTCTTGTGCCTAACAAGTGACTCTTTCAATCGACCCGGAATGAAAGATACCAAAGGAGACTGACATGTCAAGCGTATTGGCATACACGTACAATTCATGGCTAAAATTGAATAGTGTTCAGAGTTGTGGAAAAGAGTAATATTGTGCGCAGCGATTGCGACTGACTTGCCGATGGCCATTACATCATAAGGTAATTTCTTGATAAATTGATTGGACTGAATGAATATATTTTAGATATTCTAGGTAACGTAAAGAAGGTTTGGGACGTACATCATGAGCATCGACTCCACCAGGAGGAAATCCATCACTGAGACCAGTCCCTGTCAATATGTTACTTAGGGATGAACTTTCTTGCAACAAATTGACGTAAGACACACCATCGTGGAGGTCCCCAGAATCGACGAGTAAAAGATCAACGTCACGCTCCTGATAAACGAATTCAAAGCTAAATTCATGCTAGTTCGAAAGGAAGCAAGGGAAAAACACGTACAATAGCAATTGCTTTCATGTGTGTTACAAACGACGCAAAATCTCCGAAATTACCACTATCACACGAAAAGTGTATTATCAGGTCTTCTATTATTTCAGCGCGGGGGCCTCGACGCACCTGTAATTTGGCTCAGGAAATGAAGATTTTTGATGTCCAAGCAACCAGCCATGAGTATCAGTGGTATGGATAATATTAACGTCACCCCACTGCAGAGGACGCGTTGGCGGAGTCAAAGGGGAAGATGATACAGCTCTCTTTGAATGTTCATGGCCGCCAGCGTGGTCCGAACAAGCCGAAACAACGGAAAGTAGGCCAAGGATGATGGTCGAGGTGAGCAACATGATACAGAAAGGAGATAATAATGATTTTGTCAGATTGGTTTGATACAGGTCGTGGTAACATCATCACGTTTATTACTCAGTGAGTCAGTCTCTTGTAAACAAGGATATCGACGCCCATGAGCGGCTCTAAATTGAAGGCAAATAATTGTCAAAGCATGAACAAGAAAGAAAGCATAAATAGCCGTTTCAACATACTGATAAGTCGTGGGTCCACTTGGTTTATTTTGATAGCAACCTGACAGACCTCCAAATTTAAACTTAAAGCACCACATTGAGTCACCGGTCCTCCTTGTCATCATCATTACACCGTGTAAACACAGAGACGGCATTCATCTTAAAAAGCTGGCTGTGTTTCCCAGATACTATATATGGTTGAGACATGCAACAGGACCAGACACTTCCCACCACCTCCCAGGCTCAAAAAAAAGAAAGCCATGTTTCGTTGTACTAAAGAAATCAATCGGCAAAGAAATTTGAGCCCTACACTGAGCGGATGAACTACAAACTGTAAAATACACAGTTTTTTGCTTGGTGTAAACATTGATCCCATTTGGGAACATGACTGTTGCCAGTGTGGCATGATGATATAGAATACATATTCCTTTGTACCCCACTTTTGAAGCCTGAATGCATCCATGATCTACCTGCAACGACATTTTGCATGACTAGTTTTTTTGCATAAAAAATCGGTCATTGCCCAACGTCGCCATTTCCTTATTCAAAAATTTTGATATTTTCACTGAAGGTGCCAATGGCTATGACTTTGTGGCTCAGTATAAATGATCCATCATGTCCCAACCATATATAGTAACCCCCCTGGAGCATTATATTATAGGTTCTCATATATGCGCGATGATTTGGGCAAGAATAGCAACAACAGGTCACCCTAGAGGCGACCCTCGTTTAGTCAAGCCGCATGGCCCAATTACGCACTTTAAGGGTGCCGCTGCCAACCGGTACCTCTAAATTTGCCGACAGTGTCCCCAAGCCCTCCCAGTCCTGCATTCATGTAAGTATCAGTGTATGTAAAGAGCCGGCATTTATTCAAGGCCAATGTTATCAGCCAAAGAATTTTCAAGGGCAAAATTAAAAGCAGAAGAAACGGACTTCGCCGAGCTATGTGGCCAATTTGACGGTGCTTCTCAATTGACAACAAGACAATCCGGAGGACGATGAGTTTAATATGTTTTAAATTTTTTTGAACGCTCCTGCCCCACGTCGTAGTCTTTTTGTCCCTTGTTTTCTTCCCTTATACCCAGACCCAGAAAATTCATATCCAAAACGGTTTGAAAAAAATACATAGACCCAATCCAATCATAATCTAATTCCAAAACTTCTGAGCGAACAACCCTAGAGCTTGATTAGCCAGGACCGGACTGTAAGACTGGACATCGGCTGTGGTATAATTCTTGGAGGTTTGAATGGAATTCAAGATCCCCAAAAGCTGAGACTCGATAAAGTCGACAAAGACAAGATCAATGGGAGCGTCACTCGACACATTAGGTGGTACGGAACCGATGAAGTCGGGAGTAGAGAAGAATGGAAGAGGAATATGAGGTACATCGTCGCCTATTCCTGGACAAGACTATCAAGATATACTTATTAGGTGGAAACGACATTTGGAGAAAGAAAAAAGTAGAACGCACATCGGTCGTGACATATCCCAAAGTCAAATTCATGGTGGCACGCCTTTCAATCTCATTCCTCCTGTCCATCTCTTCCAACCACCTACGGTATACCATATCCACATCTCCACGAGCATATAATTCTTTCTCCCTCTCTTCCAATACTTCAAGTGCACGTCTCTCATTTGCACCAACATGATTGAGAGTAGGTAAAACCATATTAGCAACGGAGAAAGTAACATTAGGAATGAATAAGAAAGAGTCTGAAAACGGGGATGCAGTCAATTGATCATTCTTCGTGAATGATCCTGCATACACATCGAAACGCTGCGAGCCAGAGTTCGTTATTATGATATTTGGGATAGAAGCACGAGTATTGTTGATAGCAAGAGCGACGGGAACAGCCTGTGACGCTGAAGTCAGCGACCAACGCACCCCAAATGACTGTGGTCAAACTCACATCGTCAATGAACAAGGTCAGGAGTGAATCGTTTGATGGAAACGGCGCCCTTATTTCAGGTCCAATTAGTGTATCATCCTTGGCAATCAAATTACCCCAAACTTACCGAGTAAGAAAGAAATCATGCGGCGCGGTTCCAAACTGGAAAGATAGATCGAACCTGGTGGCTAAATCATTCAACCCTTCGGTAATGGATTTTCCATCCCGAGTGTCAAAGGTCAAGTCATTCTTCGAGGTATGGAACTATTCAAAGATTTCAAAAATGCTTCTCGACTTTACAGATGAGACAAAGTCACCTCATAAGTGACACGGTTGGGATCCAGGTACCTACGACTGAATGTAAGATTCTTATTGCTGTCTTTATCGTCCAAGTCGACGCCTATGGAAATATTGAGAAAACGCGGACGGACGGAAGAATCCGTCGTGAAGACATACTCATCCACCCTAGAATACCAGTGAATATGCAGGAAAAACCGAATCAGAACCGGCATTCTTACCGACAGTCTCCATGTATCGGCCACTCTCCAAGGCCATAGAACGACCATCCAGTTGAACTAGTAATTGTTAAACCCATTAATACGCTCTTCAGTCAAAAATAAAGGAAAGCATACGGCAGTCTCGAACATGCGAATGGCCTACGCGACATTAGATCCGTGCAGCTGATTTAGATTAATAAATTGGTCTATGCTTACCACCAAAAATCAAGATCGGCGTAAGAGGATGAACGGCGCGAATAGCGTTGAAAACAAAAGGCCCTGAAACGGTGAATCGTGATGAATCACACAAAAATAGTGTAATGTGAAGCAGCTTGGGTGCTTACACTTGTCCCGTGCAATCGGCATATGCCTATAGACGATAATGGCTCAAATACCGCCCCAGGCGGAGAGAAAAAGGAACTTACCCGACGAGCAAGAAAAAGTCAGGCTCCTCCTCAATAGCGTCGGAAAACTAGTGTAACATAAGTTGATGGATCGCGTTGAATGATATAGAACATACCCAAGCTTCTTTCACCATATTCTCCACCTTTTGCACAGTGGTATTGTGGTCATTACCTGTAAAGTCGAATAAAACTCCTAACGATGTGACTTTGCGACCCCTGATATGATTCGTGAGTTGAGCCTTTGCACAAAATAATAATTCCCTACTTTCGGGTCTTAAACTTTGCAAATCGGGCTAAGAGGACAATGAGAATGGGGAAGAAATAGTGCAAAGATCATTACTCACAGCCGACGGGTACGCTGACGACTTGTCCATGTTTATCGAAAACTGTAATGTTCACGTTTGAAGTGAGATATCGTCCTTTGAAAGCCGGTGCAAAATCCGTGAACCTAACCAGCAACTCTTTCAGTCGACCCGAGATGAAAGATATAAAAGGAGGACTGACATATCAAACGCATTGGGGTATATTTCCATTTCATGGCTAAATGGATAATGTTCAGAATTGTGGTAAAATATCCTATGTGGTGATTAGGACTGACTTGCCGACGGTCAATACATCGTAAGGTAGTTTCTTCATAAATTGATCGGACTGAATGAATGTATTTTTAGATATTTCAGGTAACGTCTCAGCAGGGTTGAGACATACATCGTGAGCATCGACTCCACCGGGAGGAAATCCGTCACTGAGACCAGTTCCTGTCAATATGTTAGGGATGAATTTCTTGCACCAAACGATATACACAACCATCATGGACATCCCCAGAATCGACGAGTAAAAGATCAACGTCGCGCTCCTGAAGCTATATTCACGCCAGTTTGCAAGGAAGCAATAAAAAAAAACACGTACTTTAGCAATTTCTTTCATGTGTGTTACGAATGAAGCAAAATCTCCGAAAGTACCACTTGAAACACGAAAACGTTTTCAAGTCTTTCTATTATTTCGGCGTGGGGGCCTCGACGCACCTGTAGTTTGGCTCTGGAAATGAAGATTTTTGATGTCCGAGCAACCAGCCATGAGTGTCAGTGGTATGGATAATATTAACGTCGCCCCACTGCAGAGGACGCGTTGGCGGAGTTAAAGGGAAAGCCGGTACAGCTCTCCTTGAATGTTCATGGGTATGACCCTCAACGCGTTCCGGACGAGCCAAAACTATAGAAAGCAGGCCCAGAATTATGGTTGGGGTGGGCAACATGATACAGACACAGGATCATAACCCTGCTAGACTGACTTTATAGAGACGGAAGGGTTTAAGAGCGGCTGGAAATACATAGATGGGTATTTTGCAGATGGATCCATATGGTACACTCATATTTCATCATACCCACGTTGATTAACGACGTGGATCTCTTAATGGAAGCCACGGAAAGTGGTGGTGCACTGTCGTTGCTTGAAAGGGCCCCGGAACAAAGAATAACCGCCGTTTGGCGCGCCAAGCCAAACACGCACGTTCATACCGCTCCCGGATTGGTGGGTGACGACAAAAAAATAGGCCAGAGAACGGTTGAGGATACGACTCACCGTCGCCAATAAACTTGCAATGGTTCGAGGTCAGAGCCGGTACCAACCACAAATCTTATCTTATCGTTCTCCCACACGTGATAGATCACATGGCTTGCCACGTTATTGTTAATCCACAAATAACTTATTGTAATAAGATGGTACTTTAAAGATGAACTTGTCATTATACAGCGTACAGGCGTTCGTTGTCCTCGACACAGAAGGCAATCGTGTGCTTGCCAAATACTACCGTCCTAAAAGTCATCCGCAAGGCGAATCGAAGGAATTGCTCACTCTGAAAGAACAAAAAGTCTTTGAGAAGGGTCTCTGGCAGAAAACAAAGAAACCAGGAGGTGGGTATCTGGCTGGTTGCTTGATCGAATGCAAACTTATGATTTGTGTGTGTGATCATGGTCATAACAGGCGATATCATCCTTTATGATTCCCATCTTGCGGTATACAAACACTCTTTAGACCTTATTCTCTACTTCATCGCTGGCCCAACTGAGAATGAAATCATGCTCTACTCTGCTCTCACATCGCTAACGGATGCGTTGACGATGCTCCTACGAAACTCACTAGAGAAGCGAGGTGTTTTAGAGAATCTAGATTTGGTGTTGCTTTGTTTAGACGAGACGATTGACGACGGGTGCGAATAATCTAGCTTCTATTCCTTCTTTCATATCTAAACAAGTTCGATTCTAGAATCATCGTTGACACCGATGCTGCAGCCATTGCGTCAAGAGTCAGCCGACCACGACCCGATACCACAGAAATTGTCATCAATGAGCAGACGATCATGAGTGCATACCAGACTGTAAAAGAAAAGATGCAACAGAGGATGGGCCAGCTGTAATTCGTACCTGTCCGTTTATCAATCAAATTGGCTTTTCGTTCCTTGTAAGTTGACTATGTACCCTGCTATCAAGCACACTGCTGTACAGACAGGTCCGGTCTAGATCCTTACGTAACTATACTAGTGGAATGGGGTCCTAGCTTCCATGCAGTGCTAGTGCTAGCCGGCATCTCCAATAATCGATATCATCTTCTTTTGATCAATAACAAATATCATCTATTGGTCGAAATTTGGGACAATTTACAAATGTACAAATGAAGGGGTGAAATCGGCATGTTGATACATAATAAATCTCGTGGAAAAAGTGGTAGGAGTTTAAATAAGGAATGTGGTGATGTTCTTGACTCAAGAAATGATGACGATCAGCCTCTTTCAGGCATGGAGGTGGGTGTGTGATGTACAACCGACGCCTAAAGCAAGACGGACGTCAGGACATCAATTTTCCGGTACCTTCGCAAAGCAAGCAAGACGTACGTTTCAAATCTGTCCGGTGATTATGGGAGTGAAATTTTCACAGCAAAGTCCGAATCAAGGGTCTAGCGGAAAGTCAGCCGGGTCATCGTAATACGCAGTAGGAGCAACAGAAGAGCAATTCCCAAGAAGATAAGTAAATATATGCACAACTATATGCACACGAGGAAGAGACCCACATTGTTTGCAACGCCCTTGCATCCAAAATGCCCAAGTAATAAACCATCGCCAAGGTTGATATCGTTCCTACGGTGAACAACCCCCCCAGAACGGTTAACATGCGTGCTACACCTGAGCAGTTGTATGCGTCCTTGTCCCATACTTCAGAGTCGGAAAGTTGTGGGTGTTCGTAGAGATCACAGGCAGCGCGCATAATTTGTGAATTGTGTAGGTATCGTCTTGGGGGGAAGTTCGTGATGGAAACAGGGAAGGGATAAAAGAAATGAGGCTTGAAATCACGGGGATATTTTATAGAAATAAGAATTGGAGCGCCGAAAACGGTCCTGAATGTGGATGGTTTGGGATGCACAAGGTCAATTGTTAATGCCACTGGTCCTGGCAGATTTAAAATAGATCCTTGCTTGGAAGACGTCTTCGCTTGTCTTCGGGGGTCTAATGTACAGCTTGCATGGAACTAAAAAGAGACTAGTACACGAGGCGCATTTATCCCGATTTACAGAAAACAATGTTGACATTTGGCGACGACAGCCGACATCATATATGTCTCTTGATCGGATCAGATCAACTTGTTACAGCCCAGGGAAGGGTTGACATTGGGAAATTACACCAAACAAGATCGTGGAATACACTGTTACACCGTCCTTGTAAATAAGGAGATGAAGTAGTAAAAAAAAATTACTCGAAGAACTATGACAAGGACAGCAAGTGACATGGGGAAAAGCATTTCACAGAAATGAGTGAAGCAAGTCATATAGATGAAACAGATATTCCGATGGAGAGGGATTAGAATAAGCAAACAAAATTGCTTGGGAATACATTCCGTCCTTTTTGTCGGCGATTTTCGTCGAGCAATTCACCGCTCCACCAGCCGTCGTCGGGGGTAGCCGTAACAGCTATAATGTCTCCAGCTTGGAAGTCGAACTCTTCCTCGATGGTAGCGGAATAATCATACAGCGCTTTCACTGAGGTATAACACATTCAGATCATCGGAAAAGAAAGATCGATGAAAGAATCAGTAACCTACCATAGAACAAAATCCTATTACCATCGTCCGCAGCCTGGGGTGGCGGCACCGGAGAAGGTGATCTTTGTGTAGAGGCTGGATCTTGATAAGTATACTGAGGTTGTTGTGGGTGCTGTTGATAACCTCGTGCTTGTTGTGTTTGAGTTTGCACATTTGTCACACGCTGACCTTGTTGGACTGCCAACATTTGCTGAGGTTGCTGTACTTGTTGTACTTGCTGCTGAGGTGGTGGTGGACCATTGTAATGAACCAACGAAGGAGTTCTTTGTAAATTGACATTGTTATAGGCAGGTTGTGACTGAAGCGGTGGTTGCTGCTGTTGTTGATATCTGGGTTGCTGCTGCTGCTGCTGCTGCTGAGGTGGTTGATACTGAACAGGAGGGGGATTGTACACAGGTTGCATAGGTGGAGGAGGTTGGACATAGCTAGGCTGTGGAGACGGTGTATGATACATATTTGGTGGAGGCGTAACAGCATAGGGTACAGGTGCAACTGGAGGGGCCATGGCGGGAGGAGCACCCACAAAGCTCGTCCTCCGTTGTGGTTGTTGTTGTTGCATCTGCTGTTGTTGTGTCAGTGGAGGCGGATTGTAAGCAGGGTGCTGGGTCTGAGGTGGTGGAGGAGGTCTTTGGAGCGGCTGCTGATGAGGTACATGTTGCTGCAGTTGCTGGTATCGCTGTGCCATCTCATCATGAAGCACCCTCCCACTAGGATCGAGAGCAATACCGACAGTATTTGGACTGGGAGCACGCACTACACCTTGTCCACCAGAACTTAGAGGAGGCTGCATGAAATTGTTTCTGGCAGGACTGGGTGCAGGACTAGGAACCCTAGAAATAGGTTGAGGGCTATTACTCCTCGAACCATGAGCTCCAATACCAGCATGTCCAAGCTGACTCGGTGGTCGAGCAAGATTTTGCCCTTGATGATTTTGCGCCTGACTCGAACTCGGCGTATGGGCCCTGCTATTGCTGTTGTCATGACTGATCGATTTACGTTCTCCCGGTAAAGACTGTTGATAATCTGCTAGAACCTCAGTCACGACTTCAGAGCCAGAAGGCGGTATAGATGGTTTGGGAACCATAAACGCTGCAGTCGGCGGGTTGGGAGAGGGTGGCCGAGATACGGAAGGATGGGTGCCAACGACGACTTCCGCAGAATTTCGATAATCACGTACAGGCGTCGGGGTTCGGTTCTGCTGAGGGCCCGAACCTGGAAGCGAAGGCGTTACAGCCCCAATAGGCGCTAGAGACGAAGAACCGGTGAGGCTTCCCGCTCCGAAACGACCAGAAGCTGACAAGGAAACATGGCCAGGTTTCTGCTCAGGTGCGGCAGCTGGTTTCGTGTTCATACTAATAAGGGTGTTCCTCCTTCCGCTCCCGGTGGAAGAAACGGTATTCTGTAACTCCTCCAGTTGTTTCATCAGAGGGTCTACTGTGCCGTTATTCTGTCTTGTTGGCGGTGCTACATTATTTCGAACAGAGGCAGCTTGTTGCTGAGGATCTTTCGACAGATCAACTTTATACGCGTTACTTCCAACTTTGATGTACGTTTCTGCAGTAGGATCGATTGTCTCAGCATGAGGGTCCTGAAGAACCCTCTGTAATTGGGCACTTTGAACCGAAGCAGTGAATCTTCGTTGAAGAACATTCTGGGAAGCAGCAGTCGGTGGTGAAGGGGATACGTTAGATTTAGAGTGGTGATGAGACGCTCCATTCGTGTAAGGGACTTGTTGAGGTTGATGTTGCGAACTTGACCCAGCACCGCTTGGCGCTACCTGTCGCGAAAGATCAGCACTCTCGTGATTATAAGAATCTCTCCGTCGTGAACCGCCCCCCGCTCCGACTCCGGCGGTGTTGATCACAGGTTCGTCATCTGGCTGTGTTGAGTTCTGTCGAACGGGAATTTCTCGGGATGAAGATCGAATGAATTGGGCAGGACGAGTAGTGGGCCGAGCTGATGATGATGGAATAGCGTCAGGTATCTGATAGTTAACGAAGGCAGGCGGATCGGGAATTTGATTTCCAGTGCCATAGTCGCGCACGAAGCCTTCCATCTCTTTTTCAAGTTCCATTTGCTCTAGCGCAAGCCGGACTTTCTCACACGACTATGGAATTAAGTATCAGCATTAATGCACAATTTTGAGCAAGAAAACAGACTTCATCATCGGAAACGCAAACGGTAGAGATGGCATTGGCATAAGTCCACATATTGTCCTTCATGAACTCCATACGGTTTTCTTCAAGATCTTGACAACTGTCGCAAAAGGTTTTCCAATCATGCTCCCATTTTTGCACTGTTTCTGCCAAAGCTTTAGCGAAGTTTGAGAATTCACGTTCATTGGTTTGCACAGTCTGCTGGGTTCGTTCCAATTTGAGGTTGATCTTTTCAAGATCTTTCCCTTGGACAAGGGATGCTTGAGCGGTGAAAGAGTTGATGCGTACACAATCTTGCTCGTACTTCTCGCGCGCCTTGTTGACGTATGATTCTTGAGTTTGTTTAGTCTTGAATTCCTTCTCGATAGCAGTCTGATATGTCTTCTTGTGATGCAGTTGGCGGGCATGGAATGTGGAGGTAGGTATTTCTAAATCAGAGCGAAGTTGCTGAGATAAAGTATGATGGAATCCAGCTTGACGCTCAGTTTCTATTCGAATGGTGTCACAAGAGTTCCGCAAGTCCCTGTTGCGAAGGATCAGATAGTTAATTGTGATCATTTTTGGGAAATTATTTGAGGTGGCCCAGCATCTGGATGTTTGCACCGAAGCCAACGCAAGTCAATCAAGCTCATGCAACATGGCCAAGAGGCGATGCATACCAACTAAGAATACGAATATACGAGACATACCCAATTTCATCACGTCCCAGAGTCATTTTAGCGAGCTTAGCAAGCCGTTTAGCATATTCTTCCTCAATTGCGGCCCTGAAGATATGTATGCGTAAGCCAGAGAGTAAAAGACAAACGATAAAGAATGATCTCACCGTTCTTTCCAAAACGTTTTGAGCTCTTCCATCGTCCGTGCAGCACCTCGCATTCGAGCAAATAAAACATCGACGCCACCATCGCCAATACCCCAGAATGAATTACAGAAATCAAGGGATCGATTTTGTAGGACGGGTGAATTTATTCGGGCATACTTTGAAAGAGATGTGGTTGACGACTGTCTCCTTGCAGACATAGTTGGAATTTGAAAAAGAAAAGAAGGAGGGAAAAAAGATCTTCAGGAGACTGAAGATGAAGTCCCAGTGAAGTCCAAGTTCAAGGCAGTTGTCAATCATACAAGTAGTCGCACGTGTTAGCGTTACAACATCAGCATCTGACCGTCAACCATTGCACAGCTTACAACCGTATATACGCTTATATACGCGACAGGTTAGGCTCAACTAAGCCACCAGAAAGTCCGCATTTCATCAGGGCAGTGCATAGTTTTGGATAAATGAATTTATAGTGTCATGTGAAGTGACTACTGAGGTCAACATCATAGGCAGAATATGTTTAAAGGCATCCTAGGAATATAAATCTCAATTTTTTGTATTTTTCAAGTTCACGCAGGTGGGACAAGCCCTCATTCAAAATGATGGCTCATTTTTTTTATCACTCGCTATCATATAAAAAATCGTAATCATTTCCATCACAGTTGTGACCCGGGCCATGTGACGGACTTTCAGACAACTAACAGTGTTGTAGATCTATCAGATTTATGTCTGAAGGGGCCTATCATCGATTTATTTTTGAGCTCTCAGATAAAAACAACATTCGTGCATGTGTGTGATGAAAGAAGGCCCAAATTATTCTATCCGATCTGTCAGGTCATCATCTAGAGCAAAGATGGATCGCGTGTGAATTTGCTTGACTCGTTCGTCTTTGAGCATACTGGACGAGATATTTTATAAAGAGTAGAGCAACAAAACTGTCCAGCGGAACGCACCGAGCATCAACCCTGGCATCTTCTCCTTCGACACCAACCACAGCATGGGGTGTTTTTGCTTCAATCACCTGTTGAGGTGGAGAAAATATGTATAAGATAGAAGAAAAAAAGAAAATCGAACGTAACGAAACTCTCACATAATGATTATCGCAGTGAGGGCAGTATTCATCGCTTTCTTCGTAAACACTCATATCTTTCCTGAAAGCCTTTTTACATTTCTTGCACATGAAGGCCATTTCCGTCGTTTTAGCAAGTGGATGAGACTCGACTTCAGCGTGACATTCAGCACAATCAAACCATTGCTTGCAGCAAGGAGCGCGGATGGAGACTTGGGAGTTCAAGATATGTTTGCTGTGAAGAAGCAATTAGTCGTTCACGAAATGTCGAGCAGGTAGGATGTCGCAGCTGATGGAGGTGATGGGCGACAGTAACTGAGACGTTAATGAGAAGATACTCACCACATCCTTTTATTGGTTTCTTGCAACTAAGGATTGCAAGCAGTATGCTTGGTTCAATTTACATAAAAAAGATACCTCGTGACCAATTAATACGAGCGACTACTTATGTAAGCATGTCGCTAATAATAAAACAAAACAGGGGTAAATGCTTCCTCATCCCTATGAGTAGCAGAGCGAAGGTGTGGTAAAAGTATAGATCGCAAAGTATTGGCATTAAGTGGTCTATCGACGAGTAAATGTCAATCGTGCTCCGTTAGTGTTTGGATAGGATGCGATATCTGCGAGACGTCAATTTTTTTAAAAAACAAAAGAAAACTACAAAAGGAGGAACTGACCAATGGGGGAAGTGTAATTGGAAATCATAGGATTGACACTTCCGACTCTGACATTGTGTATGGAAAGGTTGACCTCTGTGAGTCTGTCATTTCTTCCAAGTTCGATGTCTTTTTTGCGGTTGGGTCGGAGAGGGGGGAGATCGACGTGTGTTTCGGGAAAGTTTGGTTCTTCCTCGGTCCAATCCTGTTTATTGGGATGGTACCGTGCCCCACCGTCGTGCCCTTCTGAGCTCAGAGCAAAGTCTCGCCTGACTGGCGACGCAAGCGTGTATGAACTGTCGATCAAAGGTTCTTGCCTGCTTGACATCTGAATGTGGGATTCGATGCCACTGAAGCCGTTTGAGTTTCCTTTGCGCGACCGTTTACGTTCTTTAGCAGCATCACGCGCAGCTATTTCTCCCTCAATAGACCTCGGGAAAAAAATCTATTTCATAAATGAATCTGACATAACTTTTGAGAAAAGGTACGCACAACGAGCGTGATGGCAGAGGAAATAATGCATCCGAACCCCGAAACCAGTACCAAAAAGTCTGGATCACAAGCGTCAGTATGCGACACTGTTTTATCACAGGTCAGAAGTATCACCTGTAGCGAACAAGCTCTCGTTGACGTGGCTGTGAGGACGGACCCCATCAACTCCCAAGATTAATAGTGGGACTGTAAACAGAAAACGAAACACTACACGAATGGTCTACAAAAGTGGCGTTTTAGTCACTGACTTTGTTCGCGGGTTAATTACGAGCAGAACGTACGTTAAGTTCGGAAAACTTGGTCAATCTGACGATTGTTGCTGTATCTACTCCTTCAGATCTCTACAGGGATAGGGTTAGACGAGAACGCAGTAATGGTCAGGTGCAAACTTACCAAGTTATTTAGGAAGCTTGGGAATGACCATCTGTATCATGCACCAAATTAAATATGGGTTGCAGGCGAAGAGCAGAGAAGATTACTTACAGGATGGGAAGAAACCATATAGTCAAGCAGAGACCGCCTAAACTACCGCCTAATACGCAGTATGCTTCATTCTGAGGAATAGATAAGACAAAAAAAGCCACATTTTATGTAGCGAAAACCATACCTTTAGTGGATCTGATCTGGTGAGAATAGATATGAGTGGCATATACAGAATCGCCACTATCGAGCCAACAACCCAGGTCTTGAAATAGGGACTTTGAAACCAGCTTCGTTCGACAGAACTGGCGTTTATCAGGAACAGCCAGAAGCAGAGCTCTACCTCGAGAATCAGTTTTGGCTAGAAGAAATCTGATGGAAGCTGCAAACCTTCCAGATGAGTTACCCTGGACAAAAATGGTTAGAAAATGGACTGTAAAGTCGGATGAAAAATATATGTTCTAACAATTCCAAAGCCCACGCCATGGAGAACATGAACGTCAATGGAAAGATCGCGCGTTGCGAGGAGCTTCCCCACAGAAAATATGGTTTCGGAACAACTGGTAAGAATTGCCATAAGGGTCAATTCAAAATTCAAATTCTGAGCCTCACCTCCAAGAAAAGGGACGTCGATGAAGCCTTCTGAGTATTTGATAATCGTGAATCCAAATGCATATATAAATAGCAATGGGAGGGTCAGCAAGTAGGTATACTGCGGGACAAGGATGAGCTGAATTCGATAAGATTAAATTTGAACTGACTATCATGACACGCTTGAAGGTGCCAGACCCGCTATTCCATCTGTGGGCGCAAGGATCAACCCTGTTTATTCCTGACAACATCCCATGCTACCCACCTGAGAGATTGAAATCTGTCGAAAGACCACAAGTGGTTGATCAAAAATGCACCGAGCTATATGCCAATGAGGGGTTATCAGAAAAAAATCAGGAAGAAATAACGAAATGGACCAGTACAAAGGAAGTCAACACCGTCCAGACGAGATAACTTGCAGGGGATATGTGCGTCATTGTAATTGGACTCAGCCCAGAAAATCGGAAGAGGGCTTTGGAAGCAGAGCGAGCTAGGGCTGAGCGCTGAGTGCTCACCGGTGTATTGTGAGAGCGAAAAGGATATGAAACCGGGTATATAAATTGTTTTAAGACTAGTTGATAGTTGATTGGAATAGTGAATTATAAATAGTATATCAGGAGCTCTGACTGCACACGGTACGTTGCTATATAGGTGATTATTAACGGATTGTCACCCCATATAGTTATGCTGCATGCATCCTATCACGCGAAACATGGGTCCATAAGGCTGTGACTGTAGATCATGGTGGTAACCAGGTAACCAAGGTTTCATGATCATAGTAGTGTGACATCGAGTTTTGTGTCATGGATGGTTATACCGTGTGAATATCGTCTGATGGGACGAGTACTAGCAGTGTATCAGCGAGTACCCTCGAGTACCTATTGAGCCAATACCATCTATAAAAGACTCCCCAGAATGGATGGCGACAACTTGCAAAGGCTACAATCTGCTACAATGACATACTGCACATTCCATTCTTCGCCAGTAACGGCGTCTTTATGTTGCCTTTAAGTTTATCGGTGATCTGAGATATCATCTCGCATCTTAATACTTAGGAGGTGCTAGGAACACAAGCAGCTCAACGCCTCTCAACGCTTGTTATAGAGAAATTTCCCACACTTTTGGCATTTGATAGTCCTTGAAACTTGTTGCAGATAGAACCCATTACGAGGGTTATTAACCATTTTAATAGAAAAGGAATATTTTTCCCTGAGTGTTATTTCGTGCTTTCTGAAGCGCTCTCACATATAAATTTGGACCTCAAGATTTTGCCGCCGTTAGGGTTAGTGTTGGTATGTAAGCTTACCAAAAAACAAAAAAAAAAAACAAAGAAAAAGGTAGCTTACAAGCAAGTATTTTCTCCTTACAAATGCATCCACTGTGCTCCATATCTGCCTGATAGTAAAGTGTTGTCTGCCGTTGCTCCTGGTGTGCTACTCGGTTATCTAACAAATTTATTTTTTGTCTTCAGGTCAGCTCTCGGCATTTACTAAGTGGCTTACATAAGGGTCATGGTATAAGTGTAGTACCGCCACATTCCTCCATGCCGGCACCTTTACTCGACGACGACAAAGACGATCTGCTACTGGCATGCAGATACGGAGACCTGGAAGATGTACAGGCCTTCGTGACCGAACATGGTCCTGAGGCACTCAACAAAATCCGTGATGATAACGGAAACTGCGTCTTGCACATGGTTTGCGCAAATGGCCATACAGGTAAGCATTTTCGACGCGCTGAATGAAGGTATCCTGATATCTGTAGGTATTTTTCAGATCTCTTAGATTTTTTGTTATCACTACTCCCCCCCGCGATCATCGCAGCGCAGAACCATTCAGGATCAACGCCTCTTCATTGGGCGGCATTGAATTCCCATCTTGACATCGCTCAAAAGCTAGTCCAATATCCATCAGGACCTGGTCTTGATTTGATCGAAATAAAAAACATTGCAGGCCGTTCACCACTCGGAGAAGCCGAGCTTGCAGGCTGGGAGGAAGGCGCCAAGTGGTTTGTCCAAGTGATGAATCTCGATCTTGAGCAAGAACCTAAGGAACTTGGCGAGGACGAGGACCAAGGCGATGCTACGCTGGAAGATGGAATTAGCGGCGACATAGAAGTCGAGATTCAGGACGCCGACGGTCAAATAGCGAAGATGACAATATCTAGCACGAATGCCAACTCCACTAAATCTTCATGATTACCGTCTCTCAAAATTCATACTTGTCTACATGAACGGACGCAAGTTTTCTTCGAGCTTCATAATCTTCTCTTCCAAGATGGTATCAATCTGAATGAGCTTCCAAACGCCCCATGAACATAGTCAAGGCTTGATTGAATCCGATATCAATGATAAATCTAAATTATCTAATCATGCGCATCAATGATGATGCGCATGAAAATATCTTCGGAGATATGATTACTCAATTGAGCGTAACATAATCATGGACACGTTAGCGTTCCGAGTCAATCCTTCTGAAGACACATGTTTTTCGCACTCAATATTCAATCTCCAAGTGGCAATGAACTTACACGGTACTAACGTTAAGTGAGAGCACATGCATCAAGCATATCACATCATGCGGTTTCTAACAGTGCAAAACACCGATTTATATCAATTTATATCATCATGATCAAATTTAAAATTTGTGGTGAGTTCTTGGAAAAAACACTGTTGGTTTCTGGTTTCTTAGGTTTTAAAAGTTTCTGAAAATAGCATCAGTTTCTGCAGAAATGGACCCAGGTTTCGAGGATCATGGTTTGATTGGTTTTTCGATGGAGCGGACGGAAACCATATTATAATCCTGATGCAGTATATCGTATGTCAAATGCACCTTATATTAAGGAGCCGTAATATAAACCTAGCATAGAACCACTTGGCACTAAGGGTCACAATTGAGAATTTGTCAGTGACTCAATATGCCAGGCCCAAGGTTGCTGAAATTTCACGATGACTGGAGCGTACAGAATGGCCTCCCTGGCACCCCAAAATTGGGATTGTGGTATAATGTGCACTTTGACCCTCACAACTCGTAAGATAGCTTTATCCGATAAATCGGTTGTCATTAGCGCCGTTCTGCATCCCCCAAAATCACTTGGTTTTTGTATGTGAGTTTTGCTTAATGTGCCGGCAGGCCAAGCAGGGCGTCCTATTAGGCCTCAAGGTAGGCGCTCCATTTTGCAGCTTGCCTGACCCGATCAAATCAAAATACTTTTAGAATTACTCTACTTTTTTTCCAATAGAATTCGAATCCTTTCTGGTCTTGATACCCTCTTTTATTCTTCTTTGGAACGTAGTAAATCAATTTCTCACCATTCCCGCCGCGTGAAATAAAATGAGCCATACTGCTGGGGAGCAACGCCCTCCATTGGGTACGGTTAAAAAAATTATGCAGACGCCCTTTGAAGCAGATAGGAATCTGGCCGGCAATGCTGTAGTAGCTTAACGCCACATTATCCGTTTTGCGTTATTCGCGGACTCGAATATAAATTAGAGCAGGAACGCAAATCTATCCGAACGATAAGTATATCAATGTTCGCCTACTCTGACAATTAGCCATGAGGCCTTGAGGCTTTAACTTGTGTTCCAAATGTTGACGAGAGCATCCTACCCTGGTTTCAGAAGTATTTGTTATAGTTTAAGGAACTCCCCCTGCGTTGGTTGTGCGTTGGTAATTCCCAGTGACTTCAAGTTAGCGCGTTATTACCTTAAGGGTCTGGCAGATAATCAGAATTCAAAGATCTTGCCAGGGTCACCGGCCTTGTCTGCCATCTAAAGTTGGGATAATTTTTTACTGCTGCCTACCTCTTTTTTTAAAAGATGCAATCGCATGAACAAGGGTATACCGCACCTGGGAATGACCGAAGGTGGATCCTCTTTGGATCTAGAAAAACAAGCCTTCTGCATAGTAAAAGAACACGATTAGCAACAGACTCAGAACAAAGTTCAGGGACTTAGCATTGGAGAAATTCGGCTGGCTAAGTAACCAAAAGGCTATCAAGATGGAAGCAGAACTTCATGAACGGAGATGAATTGGAAGGGACAATGAATTCCTGAAAAGTGAAAAAAGCATTCGGTAGAGATAGCGGTTTCAATGAAGCTTGAAGCTTCTTCAGGTGCATGATATATTTCTGATGGAAATATTGGGGACTTGACTTATGTAAAGATAAACCCCCGAGATTTTTGTCCCGTGGACAGCCAAAGCTTGGCAAAAGCTTCAACCTCAGTCGGTATAAAGTCGAAGGCCGTGATTGCTAGCATGTCCCTCACCTCTTCAAAAACAAAGGCGCAGATAATCGCCTACGATGTCCCCGCCGTTGTCAAAAGAATTGTACGAAGAACTTGGTGCCTCTTGCAGAGGCCAAGTTTATCTTCGAGATGATCCAGGGTTCGTCCAGGCACTTTTTCTGTGTTCGATGCTCATTTCTTTTTAGTTTTGCGGATTATTCTGGAATTTTCAATGGAAATGTAGTGACGATGGCCAAGGCTGTTGTATGTCCTTTGGATGCGGAGGATGTTAGCAAGTAAGAGTCACAGCCTGAGGCTGAATGACGTCACTTGGTTCTGACTTGCCTTTGCAGGATAGTTCTGTTCTGTTCAAAGCATTCCTTGTCACCCTCTGTCAAGGCTGGCGGATACGGCACAGCAGGTTGGGCCATCGGTGGTGATATCATCATCGACGTTTCCAAACTCGTTGAAGTCGACATCGAGGTTCCGAAAGAGGACGGGTCCTTCACTAGTCTTCGTGATGTAGCTCCAGCAAACTCAAAGGGAAAGAAACCTCAGGGATCCTTGAACAATAACACTGGAAAACGTCGACGAGAAGAGGATGCTAATCTTCGTGTTTATGATTCTGCTTCTCATGCAGTCGCATCCTTTTTGCGTGGTGGTCCTTCTTTTCCAAATCCTTTCGACGGTCCCTCTCCGAGTGTAAGGAGACGTCTTGGAGGTCCTGAATCTCCAGATACATCCTCAGATACTAGTCCACCTCCAGACTTGGCTCATGGTTCCTCCGGCTCGTCCAATTCTGGATTCAACTCTCGTCAACAATCCGCTTCTACAATTGGCACCACGCCATCGCCACCGCCTGTTCGTAACGTCATTAGTGCATCCCCTTCTGTGGTACCACCGGGTAACAGTAATGGATCATCGAATGTCACTGTGGCGCGACCAGGCAGCAGCAATGGATCAGCTAATTCTAACCCTTTCGGATATTTGGAGACTCCGAACAATTTTCCTCCCGCCCCACCCCCTATTTCTCTGCGGTCAAACTATAATCCTTCTTCAATGTCGGCGTCTTGGCCTTCTGGTTACGGCGGCATTTTTGCGAATGCTCCAGGGATGCAGATTCCGGCACAGGCGGAACCGATATATCCTCATGCATATGTCACTTTTGGCGCGGGCATGCGTCAGAAAGAAATTGACACTTTCACCGCCAAGAATAAGATTGAGGCCAGGTACCTGACTGGCGACGGAGACGGTATTCCTTATCACGTACCCTTGTAAGATCATCATCTCTATCGCGCTTATGTCAGATCAACTACTCAATACATTTACAGTGCGGCCCACCCCGTGGGGTCTTCTATTATGATTCTAGGAGGTTTCGGTTTTTTGAGCCGCCTTCATGGGTTGAGCATTGATAATCTCGTCGAGGTTGAAATGGTCTTGGCCGATGGCCGAATTGTTATCGTAAGCGAGAACGAATACCCGGGTACTTCCCCATACATCCATTGCCAATTGAATTAAATAGAACTAACCGGACATTGTACAGATTTATGGTGGGGACTTCGAGGTGCAGGTCCTTGTCTCGGAATAGCTACTCGTTACAAAGCGAAAGCCTATCCCGTACCAGTGGTCTTCGCAGGAAATCTCATCTAGTTCGTCCTTGTTCTTTTTGTGACTCCCGTGCCCCCTTATTGAGTCAAGGCCATAACCTAAATATTGATTTCAAACTTGTTTCGACTTCTGCAGCCGTTTCAATAAAGCTACTGCACCTTCTCTGATCAAGCACTTCCGAGACTGTGTCAAGGGGGCCCCACGTGAACTTTACGCTAATGTACTACTTACCGCGGGGCCGGCGGGTAAAGACTCCCTCATGGTGGTTCAGATGTGTTACGTGGGACCACGTGAAAAGGGTCAGGAATATCTCTCTGCCATATTATCTTGGGATGGAGGGCGTTGTTTGCTCAATGAGGTCGATGAAAAAAGCTTTTTGCATCAACAGGATAGTGTCGCTCAGGTGTTGCGTGGAAAAGGTTGCTATTCCTTTCCCCTTTGAAATCAATCAAGAAGTAGCGCTGAACACGTAGCTTTAGCGGGTCGGCAATGGTTCATCCGTTCTGCTCTGATATCTTCTTTACCGGACGATATCATCAATGACACGGTTATACAATTCGCAGACACTCCTGTCGGCTGCAGTACGTAGCTTTCCTTGATATTTTCGTATTCATCTTCTGAGCCTATTTACCTCGCATCACCTTCTCCACTCAAATCTAGCGTGGTTATTCGAGCTAGCTGGTGGAGCTATTACGGACTTTGAAGACACTTGCGTACCCAAATCACAAAGAGAGGCTTCATTCACAATTGCTGCGCTACACCAGTGGGAGATGGACATTGATGACGACAGGTGCATCGATTCCGCGGAGGAAGTAAGTATTCTCCTCGAGTTTTTTTCATCACTCCTAAATTCATTCCTTTTCTTACTACAGTGGATTGCGGGAACTTTGAAGCCGGTGCATATTGGAGGTCCTTTTCCTAGCGTGAGTCCTCAAGTTCTTTTTTTACTTCACACCCGACACCACCACCATAGTTCCTGGGCCGACACGAACCCCCCGAACGTACCAAAGCTTGTTTCGGACACAACTGGTCCCGCCTCTGTGAAGTCAAAAGGTTCTATGACCCTCATAACTTGTTCAAGAATAGCTTTTGGCCTTTGGATGCGGATGGAGAGATGGTAGAACCGCAGATGCATGAACCGCCTACTCCAGAGTTCTTGGAGACTTCTTTGCGCGGAAACGCGCAGCGACCAAAATTTAGTAGGTGATGAAGCCTTTGCCATCCCCAGCCGCGACTCGGACAGTCCGGCTTTTTTCTTTCAGTCCTTTAACCACCCGCGCGCTAGATGGCCAAGAACATTTATGATATGATACGCGGACTAGAACTTGGGCATATATACATACGGACAGTGATTATGGTCCAAGTTTTTTTTTTCTTTCCAAAATCTCCCATGGTTGGCGTCTATAAAATGCACAAATAATCTGCCTTTTTTTGTTGTTGTCTTGTTTGTGTCTTTCTTGCTGATTCCTCGTCTCGCTGCCTATGCACTGCTCTATTACAGAAATACACGTACTTCAGCTACTACTACTCATCGATCATCGTTTACAATTGTAGAACTGACAATACATGTATGTCCAGTTGCGTAAACTACTGAAAGTGATAAGTAAAGAAATCAGGAGTGCGGTAACAGGACGTCTGCGGCCGATGATAGTACCTGTGCTGATGAACCTGAGATTGAGGCGCAGGGTTGGATGAACTATGTCGCGGGACGTAACCCTGCCAGCAGCTGGGCCTGTCGACTCGGTCAAAAAATACCTCCGTATTCCATTGAGTAGTAGCAGGCTAGCTACGACCAGAGGGGAAAACTTGAAACTTTGAAGATCTCAAGGGAGAAAAAAATAATACACATATATGCTATGTAAGTACAGAAAGCAGATTGATAAAATGTTGAAATCCAAAAAAAACAAAACAAAAAACGATAGATCACAAGGGAATGTAGAAAGCATAACATAGTAATGCATAGAATAACATAAAAGCATACATATTGATATGAGGATGGATGATTTGAGATTGGGATATTTGGATATAGCAATTGTGGTTGGTGGTGTCGCTTGGTGGTAATAGTGGTTGGTCTAGGGGGGATATCGGTGGTTTCTCTTGTCAGTACGTTACATAGAAAAAAGAAAGTAGTAAGTCCATGTGTTTCACCATCTCTACAAAGAAAAGCAAAGCAGACCAGAGCAAAACAAAAAAAAAAGGCACCGAAGCATTAGCGTCGCACTTCACCCACCCTCCAACGAAAGTGGCTCCAAAAAACTAGCCAACGCCCAACCCACATTCCCCCCACCTGCCCCTTCCCCTTCCCCACCTTGACCCCCACCTATCCCACCTGCCCCCTCCCTACAAAGCAACAAACAATCCTCCCCATCATCCACCCAAAGCGGCAACTTAGGATGTATACTCGGATGTCCAGCCTCCTGTAACACCTCCAACAACTCTCCTTCCCTCAATGTAAAAAACGGGAAAGAGTAATATGAGGTAGAAGGTGGAGGTGTGCAGGGGTGAATTACTTGACAGACATATTTGGCTGGTTTTGTGCACCATGAGTCTCGGAATTGGGGAGGGGGGGTTGGAGGAGGCTGGTCGGAGGAGGAAGAGCTGGCAGCAGAGTTAGAGGGTGGGAGGAAAGATGAGGGTGGAGTAGATGTCGGAAGAGGTTGGGAGGATGAAGAACCTGCCAGGGAAGAAGTAAAGAAAGACGTTATAGATTTAACAGACCCAGAGCGATTCCTAATATGTGTTGGACGTTCTTTGGATTTTCGTTTCGGGTTGTTGATCATAGGAGTTGATAAGGATGGCGAAGATCTTTCTTTCGTGAACTTGGTAGGCGGCGTGGAGGGTGGTGTATTGGGGGTGGTATATGTTCCTGGTGAAAGTCTCCTGCCCCTTTCCTTGTCCTTGCCTCGCTCAAACTCCTCCCGAACCCTCTCTTTATCCCTAGATTCCATATATTCCGCATAATCAGCAGCTTCAGTTCCATACATCATATTGAGCCCTCCATCCTCAGCATCACCAGAATCCCGACTCGTACGGGCTAAACTCGCCACTGTCGTAGTGGTAGTACTAGTAAATGTAGCAGTGGTGGTGGTGGTACTGGTAGACGTCGAAATAGTCAACAAGGAAGCTTTATCCGAATTCAGACTTGCTTTCGTGTTCAAACTTGGCTTCAGCTTCGGATTGGGGGAAGGATATGGGTGTATATGCGACTGCGATGGGGAATGGGCATGCAAAGGCATACTCTTCATCCTCTGCATACCATGTCTTCCACCCCTAGATCCATAAGGCGGTGGATCACTATTACCACCCATGCCGACACGGACATAGTCGTCTTCCATACCCATATCCTGCGGTGATTGCTGTAGCTGTTGTAGCTGCTGCTGTAGATCCTGTATCTGTTGCTGCAACTGCCCCTGCCCCTGCGATCCCCTCTTTCCATCTCTGTTTCTCTTCCTCAAACTATCCTGCGACGACCCTCTCTTCCCTCCGCCTCCACCGTCTCCAACAGAACGGATAGAAGTGCCACCACTTCCAACAACAGAACCGGCAAGAGAAACTCCAGTAATAATACTCGCATTTTCACTTGAGATTCTCCTTGCATGGGAATACGCATCGCTTCCGCCTCTAGATCTTGTAGGTGATGATCTTCGCCTGTGTTCCGGAGACGAATGAGCAGGTTCCAGAGAGGTGAAGATAGCTTGTACATTCGCTACTTTCGGGCTTCGAGTGATAGTGGATGCACTAGAATGTTGTTGGTATGGTTGTTGATACGACGAAGCAGGCGTAAACTCCCTGTCTGCACTCTTCCTCTTAAACTGTCCATCAAGACTAAAACCTCTTCCAGGTTTCAAAATCCCAACAGATTTCATAACGTCATCCACATCTCCCCACCTCGTCCTCCAAACACCAACCGTTTCCTCCCACCCAGCATTCAACTCTCCTTCAACTCTCAACATCTCCCATAAAACTCCCCATCTCTCTCTGACATGACCCCAGAACCTAGTTTGGATCTCTGCTAAACGAAGGACGAAGCCATCGAATCCACGGTGGAGCAAACGGAGGTAAGTAGGTAATTCGGCTGCTAATTGACCTCGTAAGGCGAGGTAGTTTGTTGATGCTGCTAAGAGTGAAGGTGGAGGTCTGTTTTTAGCTGATACGGGCATGGTGAGGAGATGATAATGGTATGGTTCTTGATCATTCATAGAATCTAGTAATTTCAAAGGTTTGTGCATGGTCGTCAATAGATGAGCCATATCCTTTAACAATCTCTCATTGATCATTCCTTGGAGTTCGACTGCGAGAGGCATGAGTTGTTTTTCAACGACGTCGAGGAAAGCATCGAAAGCTTCTGAGCCGAAACCTTGGTCGTGGGCTAGACCTATGACTTTTCCGAAATCGAGCGTCCAGATACGGAGGGCTACCATGACGTGAGACATCATTTTACTCCAATCCACAACGTTTTTTGCGAATTGTTGAGCGAAGAGTTCGATGCGTCTGAGTTCTTTTTGCATTTGTTCGACTAGAGCTGCTTCTACACTGCCTGTAGCTGTGGATTCTGCAGCTTCAGCCAAAGCCGCGGCCCGGGTGACGCCACCATGCCTCAAACTTTTCATCTTGCTGAGATTAACCTGAGCGGCGACACCGACACCAGCCGCTGGTTTACCACCTTTTTTGCTCATCAAAACGTCTTTAACGACTTCTGCTCTCCTCCGTTCTTCATTGACGTTTCGTGCTACTTCTTCCATTTTGATACGTGCATTACGAAGGTTTTCTTTATCTGGATGATCATCTGGAGTTTCGTCGATTATAGCACATAAGAGGAGGGGATATTTGAGAAGACGTTGGACTGGTTTTATGAGCAGTGAGGAAAGATCCCATGCGTGGGAGACTACCGAAGCAACTGTTTGTGTATGAGAAAGGTAGGCAGATAGAGCGGGTGTTTGTGGTAGATTTTGCAGATGTTGCAAGGCAGAAGGATGTCGGGTGATGTATTGCTTATAAGGACCCTCTAGATCATGTGCGATTTCTAGGAATAAAGAGCCAACTGAGTCTGGACCTTGACCGCCTTCTACGAGTGCACCAAGAGCTGATTCTAGTTGTTGACTAAGACTATCTGCCAAAAGGGCTAGTTCTGAGATATTGCCGAATATTATTTTGGCGTCTTCTGGGGACATTGGAGGGCCTGAGGAGACTATTGAAGAGTCTGATGCTGTTGAGACTGTACGAGATGAAGAGCCTGAGCTTGGGGGTGATATCGGTAGAGGTACTGGTTGACCTGGTGTGATAAAATAAAATAAAATAAAGTAAAGTAAAGAATTGAAAAAGAGTATACCTAATGCCAGAGGAATATGAACTTCTCTAATGAGAGCGAGGTCTGAAGCATATGCTCTCTCTGAAGACAATAACTCATGAAGAGCATGGTACCTCTTATTCATGGTGAGAGTATTAGAAAGAGTTTCTATTTATATCAAACCAGGTCATCCATCACCCTGGCATACGTCTCATCAGCATCCCTCCTCCGCTCATACCATCTCCGCATCTCATGTAATCCCATACTAGTCAATGCCAATCCAACTATAATCCCCAAATCATGCATACCCAATGATGCAGTTTGGAAGATCGCCTGCATAAACCCTACATATACTAAACTCAACTGCGTCAATAACGATATCGACACCGTCAAAATAAGCATCCGGTTTTGGAATAATCCACATCCCAGTCCTCGGTTTTGAATAGCAGAAACCAAGTCTAGCATGACGAAACAAGTGAATGTCTATACAAAATCATCAGTCACCACAACCTTCCACATTTTTCCCTCCAACATACCATAGTTTGTTCCCTTTTAGTCATAGCCCTATCCTCCAGCGCAAACATATACACGAACAGTGTCCCAACCACAATGATCGATGCAGAGAATAATACTCTCCACAGTAATCTTCGCGTGATAATCGGAGCATCCTTCTTGCGTGGCGGTCGGCGCATGACCGCCGGATCCACAGGATCCACACCCAAGGATTGAGATGGCGGTCCTATACAACAAAAAATTAGCTTTGTAGACTTTGTCTCCCAAAAAACTAAACCACCCCACCATCCATCAAGATATTAATAAACAAAATCTGCATAGCATTCAATGGATTACTTAACCCCAACATCGTGCTCAGAGTTATAAGTGTTAAAGCGGCTGCTGCCGTACTCAATTGAAATGCGAGGAAATTTTGAATATTGTGGAATATCGATTTGCCTGCAAAAACATTATTCAGACCTAATTTTTTTAAAAAAAAAAGAAAGATCGTAGCTATACCTTCTTCAACAGCAGGCAAGATTGTACTGAAATTATCATCCACCAAAATCGCATCAGCAGCTTCTTTGGCCACATCCGTACCACTTTTACCCATCGATATACCAATATCAGCCATTTTCAACGCAGGTGCATCATTAACTGTCCAAAAAAAAGATTAAAGGTTGATTCAAGAAAATAAATAACGACTCACCCCCATCACCAGTCATAGCCACAACTTGCCCTCTCGCTTGAAAAGCCTCCACGATAGCCATCTTATGCTTCGGTGTAGTCCTAGCAAAAACGGTCACATTCCCAACTCTTTCTTTCAATTGAGCTTTCGTCATCCCATCAATAGCTTTACCAGTCAAACAATGCACGTTCGATATCTCTCCATGGCCCTGTGCACCACCACCACCACCACCACCACCTCCGCCACGCTCACGATCCCCAGACCTCCCAACCTTCATACCCAATTTCTGAGCAATAGACAAAGCAGTAGCTTCTGCATCTCCAGTTATCATCACAACTTGAACACCTCCAGCTTGTAATAACCCTATTGAATCCGCTACTCCTTTACGTGGTGGATCTAACATGGCTTGGAATCCCACAAATACGAGGTTGGTTTTATCTCCAGTTGCAGTGTTTGTTGAGTTTATGAGACTGATGTCGGTACCGTTCACGCTAGCACCAAAAGCAGGCGATGCCGTCCTTGATCCTACACCTAAAGCTGGCGTTGGAGCAGCAGCAGATCCAAACCCATAACCCATAGCAATAACTCTCAACCCTCTCCCGGCAGTCGTATTGGCCCTTGTCAAAATCACATTCCGTGTGTTACCATCTAAAGCAGGCGTAGATTCGTCATTGACGTAGTAGAATTTGCAACGGGGTAAGATGGCTTCAATGGATCCTTTGATGTAATACATTTCTTTTGGGTTACCTGTGGTGGTGGATGGGGGTCGTTGGTAGGATGGGTTTGAGCTAGTGTTGGGAGGGTCTTCGTGGATACCAGATACGGCCATGTATTTCTGTTCAGAGTTGAATGACTTCTCAGAGAGCCTTTCGAACGCCTACAAAAGTTCCAATAGTCATCATCAGACTTATCACCTTCCCAAAAAAAATGCAGCAAAGAACCCACCTCCCTCCGGTCCACCATCCCAAACAATGCCAACACATTCAACAACGCCACATCCGTAGACTGTCCCACATATACTCCATCTTCATTTCTCGTCATCGAAGCATTATTACACAATGCTCCTATATCCAGCGCTTTTCTTATAGCGGGGGAGATGGCGCCAGTGTAGGGGATAGTGGATGAAGGGTCGAGGAAGATGGTTTCATCCACGGAGTAGGCTTCAGTCACGGTTTGTTCGTTTTTTGTTAGAGTTCCTGAGGGAGAGATGAGTGGGTGAATATACGGAGGGATGGAGGAAGGTTGTACCGGTTTTGTCAGAGCAGATTACGGAGACGGAGCCAAGTGCTTCCACAGAATGCAATTTCTTGACTATAGCTTTCCTCTTCGCCATTCTCAAAACACCCAAAGCCAGTGTAACGGTAGTAACAATTGGAAGACCTTCTGGAATGGCAGCTACCGCCAACGATACTACAGAAAAAAGCATTATTTCAGACAACAAGGGAGGAAAGAAAAACGAAACAAACTTACCACCAATAGTGAACATCTCCAGCCAAGACCGACTTTGTAATATTCCAATGAAGCAGATCACACCAATTATACCGAATGATAAGAAAGATAATTTTTTGGCTAGTTCGTCCATGTTGAGTTGGAGTGGAGTACGGCGTTCTTCGACCTAGATACGGGCAAAAACAAGGTTTAAGTTATTGATTAGAAAAAACTGGACTTGAAAAGACATGTACATCCTGCATCATTGAAAAAATAACACCAAATTCCGTTTCGACACCAGTAGCAATAACAATCCCAGATCCTCGACCTTCAATTCAAAAGAAGGAAACATCAACTTCCAATCCATCCAAAACAGTAAAACAGTAAGAAGAAAAAAGCCAAAACTCACCATTCCTGACCAAAGTACCCATATACACAATACAAGTCCTATCGGCCATCGCAACCGGCTCACCACCACTACTTCTCCCAGCCCCATTCTCAAATTGACATGTAGTAGGGTCCTTTTTCCTGGCTTCCGTCTCGCCTGTCAAACTGCTTTCGTCGACTTCTAAATCAACAGTGTCGACAAGCCGGATGTCAGCTGGGATACGATCGCCGGTGCTAAATTTGACGAGGTCGCCTGGGACTAATTCGTTGGCTAGGACGTGTAGAGTTTCTCCTTCTCTATTGATTTAAAGAAAAAAATGGGGGGATGGGTTAGGTTTTTGGTTTGTTCCGGTGATATCGACTTACCGGATTACATGACAATGATGTGGAACTAGTTTATTCAGCGCTTCCAGACTCTTTTCGGAACGTCTTTCCTGTACAAAACCGACTATAATCATAGTCAACTAACCAAATCTACTGTATTGCAATAAAAAGTCCAAACGCACCTGTTAAGACAATTAGCACTGCCACGGTAATGCTGATAGCGTCGTCTACGTTGCCCATTAAAGCGCTGACGGTCGCGCTACCACAAAGTAGGAGGATTAGAGGAGATTCATAGATAGTTTTGGCGAATTTGAGGAGGAGAGGTTCGGGCGATGCTACTGAAAATTCGTTGTAGCCGTGCTGAGCACGGAGGGTATTGATGTCGGAATGCAAGAGACCGTTGGTATTGGATGTTCGGAAATAATTCACTGTGGCCTATGTACACATGACAGTTCAGTTGAAATGAGAGCGGTGGTTAGTTGGTCGAGTAGGACTCACATCGACAGGGTAATGTGCGAATTTTGCAGAAGCGGTATCCTTAGTCTCATCTTTATGGGTGCCAGACGTCCCATTCTCAGCCCTCGGGTGATCACTAGTCTGACGACCCGTTACAGTATCAACAGCCCTTGTCCATAAACTAGAAGCCTCCGCATTAACAGCAGCAGCGAAAAATGCCGGCGACTTCAACGCTGCAGCCCCCTCTGATTGATGCCGACGCAGCGTGGTACTATACGCGAAATGCGATTCAGCATCTGGTGTAGGTCTGAATCTGGCATTGGCATCCGCAGACATTAAGGGGAAATAAGCAGATGCAGGTGGAGAAGGACTACGCGGTTGATTGGGATGAGCAGCGCGGTAAGCAGTGGGAGAGTCGTTCGTTCGGTAGTTGGATGCGCTGGACGTGGCCGAAGGCGACGTTAGAGGAATACTGGATAGATTTCTTTTTTTCCGCTCGTAGCCCATGCTAGATGAAGCTTTGGACATGGGTTCTTATTATTTATAGCAATTTCAAAGCCCGTATGCAGCAGGGTAGTTTAGGAGGGAAGGTGGGGGGAACACTGGGGTGCCCGATGCCAGGTGGAAGTTTGACGATCATCGTCCTGCTCAAATGCGATGATCACATGTTTGTTTGTTTAAACCTTGCGATTTAAACATTTCTCAGGTCGTGTTGAACAAGACAAGGAAATGTATTTCTTTCAGTTGAATATATTACTTACTGTATTATTGGATCAAAACACGAAACATTACACTGGGGAATGAGGAAGACACTACGGGTATGCCAGTATTTGAATCGCGCTTGCGCCTGTTTGCGTGCTGTCATATGATGATAAGGTAGGCTCATGCACAGCCTCACCATATCACGTGCATGTGACATTCCGTGACACTCAGCTTCCCAAACAGGCGCTGAGGCAGCCGCCTTCGCATTTACGAGCGGAATTAGTGTAAGATAGGTACTAACACCGTATCAAAACGAAGACAACTAAAATACATTACCACAAGCCCGCCCATCCCACATCCTTCACAAGCGCGGCGGGCATGCAGCGGCGTCCACGGTATTTGTTGTTTGCCCAAGCAGCTTCTTTTCTGGTCTGAAACCACGCTTGTATGCATCTGTAAATTGGCGTGAACACTGTGAAAATCTAGTGAAGTCAAGTAAATAGTCAAATTATATTTTAATTGAATTTATCATGTTAGACTCAAGATCCTCCTCCTTGGTAGAAGGGGGGTTCATTGGCTTTATCTCACCTAGTATTTTTGTATTGCCACTGGCCCATTTACCTAGGTTTCTGAGGACTCCTAGAGACCTCCTGGGCATGAGTAGTAGTCTTCTCAAGTCTGAAAATGCATGGTGTATTTCTTGAATAGCATCTCTACTAGGTCCTAATTCAAAAAATTTGTTGCAGGAGGTTCTCAATATATCTATTTACTAGGGTGCCCTGCGACCCGATAAGACAATTTCCCCTATTCACAAAAAGGTGGTTTCATGGGAATTGTCAAGCTTAGTCACGTGATGTGGTGAGGAGCCCGGGCTGTGCAAAGGGTTGTGCATTATAACGATTTGGTTAATTGGTTACCGAGGCTCATCATTGTTTCCAAAGAGACTTAGGTGTGAGATGAATGTTCTACTCTTTGCCGTATGCTCCCAGGTCATCTCTAGGACTGTGTGCGCCTCGATGATCAAAACCCCAGTCGCGTCGATGATTGTATCTTCCACCTGACATTGGATACTCCGACTGCTCTGACCTATGTTACATGGGGCCATCTCAAGAACGTAAATGCAGAAAATGATAAATTTGTCAAGTCAGGGTGAGCCACAAGAGTCAGCTAACACAAAAGAAATGATCTAGTGGTTGGCAAAGCGAAACTGACAAACCAGCCAATCGTTACTGTCAGAGTACTCGTCGCAAGACTGGGTGTGCACAGAGGATGATACGTACACTCAGTCATTTCCATGACTGCACGAAGAACGTTTTCTCTCAAACTTCGACGTAAGTCAAGAAGATTACAGCTGTCTGCAAAATGCTAGGCCGTTTTTAAATCTTCTGTGTCCGCCCGTGTTTGGTATAAACACCTGTTTTTGGTACAGTGCGGGAGTGATGATGTGATTGCCATTTCAGCTCCACGCTCCCCTCTTCTCGCTCGCGGCCTCCCTCATCGAATACAATAACTATGTCATAGTAATATATACAGTGGTCAATGTCTGTAACCTCAGCAACCATGCTTGCAACACTTTTCAGATCCCGATGGATTGCTCCACATTGGCTCCAATTCGTCATATCTACTACGGATCTACCCAAAAAGTGTATTTGCACCAAACAAAGGCGCACACAGAAGATTTAAAAACGGCCTAGCATTTTGCAGACAGCTGTATGAAAAGATCACGTCTATTGGACCTGATGATCATATAGTCTTTCTCTTGGTATATACTTCGTTCGACTGCTATCTTTTCATTTGACAGACCTCTGAAAGTCGCTGTCCCCTCTGGCTCATTTGATATCCCACAAAAGCGGCGCAAATGTATTTGAAGGAACATTGAACCGTTTTATCATCCCCGTACAATTTTTCATATTCATATGTATCCAAAAGCATTTTTATTTGATGTAAACTTGCATGCTATCCCAACAACTTCCCGGTCCTGTCAGGCAATATCACCCCGCCAGTATGCTGTGCAATCACGCAAATGGTCCGTGCGCTCCTATGATCCTTTAAAAAGCAGCCTGAATCTTATGAACACCTCATACTTACCTTGATGGCATAAGCCCCTTCAACTACCTGGGTTTGTGGGCCGTGGAGATCCTCCATAGCACGGCGACCTTGTCCTCAGAGGGTGTTTGCGGCTTGTATGGGCTTCGGCTCATGCACCGTCTCAATATTTTCCTGTCCTGCTTTGGCCACTCTGGCTGGGCAGGCTCCTTATTTTTTGCCCTTTCTGGGTCCTAACCCTAACCTTAAGGTACCTGATAATAATTATTCATATGATGATGAAGTCGGTAGTTGGCAATGCCAAACTTGAGAAGTGAGTGAATACTTCAGCTCTCGCAAATACACATCATATGTCTCCCAGAGGCAGTTTGATGCATAGATGTAGATTATGGACATAATTGTTTTATTATTAAATTCTGCTCTCTCTCAGTTTTGGTTTGATTGCATGGCCCTCAATGGAAGGAAGTGATTTTTAAAGGAATAAGAATTCCCCTTTTTTGATGGCCATATTTAGCTTGTACAAACGTAGTGGCCTTTAGGCGGCACCAGAAACAGGAACTCGACAAACCAACGATGTAATGGGTGTCGGCTTGAACTATGTAAGCGCCAAGCGGCTGACACGACACTCCGTGACATCGTGTCTCATTTACCGACAACTCCCGCTGTCGTACGGTTTTTGATGACCCTTGGAGTCGGGTCATTCCTGAATCAGATACAAAATATCGCAACTGGTGGTACATAGCTGGTTGCTTCTCCAACTGGCATGTCGCTTTCGGAATCGAATTCTCTAAACTTCTTCTGTTTCTCACAATCGCCACCCACATATGTACATGTGCTGTAATTTTTTCAACCCAAGCGCATCAATTTTCTAGATATAAATTACAAATGTCGTCACTACGTCGGAGGGGAAAATTAGGAAGGGAAAGGCAATGAAAACCCAAGGTGCATACATACACTGTACAGCGAGTTCGAAGTAGATGGGAGGGTATGGTTAGGGTATGTTACTGTTAGATATTTATATATACAAGAGCAGGAGAAATGGCGTAACATATACAAATTTGGAGGACAAACTTTGGTGAGATTATCTGTTTCGGCGCACCGGGTCGTTTAGGGAATCCGCACGTCAGCATACAATGTATACTATTTTATTTTCTTTGAGGTTAAACGGCGTGTAGACGAGCCTCTTGTAGTGGCTGGTCTGACAAATCGATTGGAGACGTGAAATTGATCACCTGAAGGGGAAGGTAAGAGTGGAAGTAAGTCTTTTAGTCTGGCTTATGGGATTACATTCCTCACATAAGGATGAAGTTGTGAAGCTGTAGCAGGTTCTTGTTCAAGGTCATCTGGCCTGCCTCCGACCCCTTCCTCAGATGCAGGTATACCACCAAGGACCGTGATCCCAGCCTTTCTCGGACGGCTAAACAACGACGGGCCATCAGATAATTGCCGCCATCCAGGTACAATCGAGGATTCTTCCCAAGCTGTATTGTCGGACCCCCCACCCGAAGTTGGTCTTGATGCTGGCTGAACACTATAATTGGGCGTTAGACAAGGTACAGTGGGAGATGGGATCGCGATATTTTCTGAGTCGGACTCGCGTTCCGAAATCTGACTCTCAGCAGAATGTCGACCTTTCCCTTCTTGCGATTCAGTGGGATAAACGAGAACTGAATCGGATATTGGATGGTTAATGGGGAAACGAAATGAGCGTAAATGCGCTCCATCCGCGGCTTCGTGGGGATATGGAGATTTGGGAACGGAAAAGTTGTGAGTCTGAGAGTAATTAGTGTGCGGCGCCGTCCTGGATGGCTCTCTGGCTGGGTCGTATACACAGCTATTTTCGGCTTTGTCATTTTCGTAAGTGATGGGGAAGAAGATCTGTCAGAAACGTTGAGGACGCCATTAGCGATTCAGCGGCAGGGGCTTACAAGAAGGGTAATGGCAGAAGAAACGAAGCATCCAATCCCTCCCATCAGCAAAAGGAAATCTGACAATGTTCTTTAGAATTCTGTTCGATGGAATGTAGCAAGTTGGTACAAACCGAAAGCAAACCTGTCCGCGGAAGTGATTAGAAACCAGGATCGTACGTCGGCGTTTAAGGAGCGACTCACGAATTGCGGACCACAACTTCTGTGCCACCAACTGCATCGATGGCGAGAATGAGCAAAGGAATCGTATAGAGGAAACGAAATAATACGCGAGCCTTCTAAAGTACGCAAAACAGAAGTCGTTATAGTTATATTCGTATCAGTAAAACAATAGACTTACGTTGAGGTGGTAAAACGTTGTCAGTCTAGCCACGACACCAGGCTTTGCGCCTTCCTCCTTAACATGTCGCAGAAACCCGGGGAATCGAGCAAGCACATAAAGAAAGCACACGGTCGTCCAAGTGGCTGCTGAGGAACCTGCTAGAAAGATCCAAGCCTGAATCTATTAAAAAATGCCTGAGATGTTGAGGACAGTTTCGAAACAGGACAGTAATCTTACAAGTTCTAGGTTTCTTCTGGACGCCAATACTGTAAGTGGCATGCCCAAGATGGCGACGATGCTGCCTATTCATATAGAGTAAGCACTTGAATTTGCTTCAGTAAGAAGACTGCATACCGAGATACCATGTCCTAAATTCCCAACTATGAAACCAATCATCTTTTCCTGGGCCTTGATGTAGGAGGAAGAGCCAGAATGCCAGTTCTAATAGTCATCGTATGAGCGTTGTATTACAACTGTATTCCCCCAAAATACCTTCTAGATGAGTGACCCTAATGAAAAGAATGAGATTGCATTGATTAAATCATTTTTAAAAAAATCGTACAATTCCAGTGACCATGCAATACTGAGGACGAAATAGAGTGGCAGCAACCAATGCTTGTTGTTGGGTGCCCAATAGGTTAGTGGGTGAGGTATAACTGAACGGTGAGAGGTAGATTAACCATCGGCATTTGCAGACACTCGGGGATTAAGAACGAACTTTGGCCTGTGGGCGCCTGGAAAAAACCTTGACGCGGAATAGTCAAATAAGAGCGAGCCTCATGGGATAGAACCCCACACACCTTCTTTAAATTTCAGGGTCGTCATAGATACATTGAACAGTACCAACAGAGGAAGTGTGGTGACATATGAGTATCTGTGTAGCACATGAAGCCAGTGAGCCATGTGGTCGCTCGGAAAAGATCGAGTACCTACGTCATTACCCGCCTGAAAGCACCTGGCTGTCTCCCCGAATTCCACTTTAAACAATTGAAACGGTCATAGACCCATAGGTGTCCAAGGAGAAAGCCAAAAAACTAATCAAAGTGTTGAATGTATAGGAAAAAGCAAAATTCTTCAAATTTTGAATGGTGACCATTTACAACCCATAACTCACGATGCAAGAAAGGATAGCCCAGAGCAAGTAGGCAGTCGGAGATCCGTTGCTCATCAAAATAGTTACCGACGCGCTGCTGGAGAAAATAAGAAAGCCAGTTCGTTAGTAATTGATTACAACTTGAAACTTGGAAGCTTTCAAGTCTTTATTGACAGGTGATTATAATAGCACGTGTCCAAATCTGATTCTGCCTCGATCATGCCGACGGACGTTAATGCGGGCCGCTGACTAAGATCTCATTCCGTAATATTAAAATAACATAGAACACCTGCTAACCGTCCGAGTCACCAAAGAAAGCATCTTCCTCGATATAGGTAGGAGTCTCTATAGTTGGTGCGTCGTCCTTTTTCCATGTACGTGACTTCACAGTTCGGGGGTGTGAATCCAGATTCAAATCTGGTTCAGTAGGTAATCCACCCTTTTCCATCTGTTCTCGTATCCATTCTCGAACTTTCTCTCGTTCTTCAATGGTTTTCTGACTCTCCGTGGATGACGACACTGAAGTATCAACTTCAGCGCCTTTTCTTACCTCTGGCGGAAAGAGAGAGATGTATTTTTTCGTTCTGGGATAATGCTAGACTGCAGGTCAGACCACCCTCGGTGAGAACATAGAGGTATCATACCAAGACATAGTTGAGATCAACGCGGAGCTCGTGGATATTTGCAGCAATTGTTTCCTTTTCATGCGAGCTGTCGGCTTTTTCTAAACACTTCTTCGTTTGCTTGAGTTTACGAGTAACCTTTTGTCGTTCTAAAATAGCATGAATACCATTATCATTCCGGCAATTCTTTCAAGGAAAGGGCATACCAAAGAATTTGACCTTATGGTACCTCACAGACAATGCACGTTCCTTCTTTCCTTGCTCTGCTTGACCTAGTTCAGCCTCCAGAGCCTTTTGCCTGCGCTCCGTTTCCACTCTCACATTCGCTGCTAAGTTATCCTGAGCGGAAATTTTAGTTCATTAGGCGACTGTCTGCCCTAAAAATAGACCTTTGCAAGTAATCGCCGAGTCTGTCTCAACAAGGCTTTGACTTTCTGGACACCAGGAGTAGAGGTTGGTTCGCTGTGAAGGTTGTTCCTTGACTTTCGATGTTTGGACCCAGGAGTCGTTTTGGACGAAGAACCCTCTGCGTATTGACTGCGATCATGGGTTCGCGATGCAGGCATAATAGGTAAGTAAGTAGCAAGCAGATGGGATATGTGTGCAAAGTTTGGCAATGATGGCAGCACCAAACAACAATCCCTTGACTTTTTCAATCTTCACCAAATGTTCATCTAGAATCTAAACTATGCGAAATCTTGCTCTAATATCATCATGGGATTCTTTTCTTCCATCATCAACTATAACTGCAACCACAATAGATCTTGACGAAAATGTAATCTATGTTGCTTCCGAGCAAAATAACTTAGGTGGAGAAGTAGAAGTCAATGTCTGGAGAGTAAACCAGACGGAAGGGTCAAAAACATCCTGGGTGAATCCTTATAGAAATATGTCTCATTTATCCATCTTAAATTTCCCTTAAGTCTTCGCCGGAGCAGATTGCTATTTTTCGAACGGTAGTTTCATCGAATGAGCCAAGCAATGTCGAGATCATATCTTTTCGGTTTATGGCAGAATCAAGGCGTATTGCTGCTATTATGCGCGGGGGAGATGTCATTATGATCTCAATAGAAGAAGAGGGCGCACCAGTACGAGTGCTTCTAGTGTTCTCATCCTTTTCATTCTAATTTCCCAATAGTCTCAAGTAGAAGGCAGCTTTGAGTCTGGGATTTTGGCCGCATCTTGCAGCCCTGATGAGTCAGTATTTGCTATCGTAACTGGTGAGTTTGCTCTGGAAGTTACTTAATTCTTGTGGTTGATGAGGCAAAGGCGAGCACAAGTTGATACTTTTGACATCACTATTTGACGTTCTCTCGGAAAAGCCACTTCAGGTTGAAGATTTTGGAGAAGGTGAGCTGCCCATTTTTCATGTATATACCTTCCTCCACCCAATTTGTTGAATTTTTTCCCAGATGCACCAATTAATGTTGGTTGGGGTTCTAAGCAAACCCAATTTCATGGCTCACTTGGAAAGACTGCTGCTCAATCCCCATCTATTTTCAAAATAGGGATCAGCCCTGATGATGATAACCTACCTCGTATCAGCTGGCGTGGAGATTGTGCCTTTTTCGTGGTCTCTTCCCTTTCACTTGCTCCCAATGGCCAATCTCACAGAACATTACGTGTCTACGATCGACAAGGCCTATTACAAACCACCTCCGAAGACGTGGCTGGCCTTGAACATCCTCTTGTATGGAGACCGTCTGGAAATTTAATCGTCGGAACTCAACGATTCGGATACGAAGGAGGAGGAGCAGGAAGAGAAGGGCGACATGATGTGATATTTTTCGAACGGAACGGTTTGCGACACGGTGAATTTAGTCTCAAGGTTGATCAAATCGGGGTGAAAGACAAAGGCGTCGATCATGGGCATGGCCGAAGGTGGGGTTACAAAGTTCGCGAATTGGCTTGGAACTCGGATTCCAACGTTCTTGCAATATGGATTGAAGGTGATGATGGTGATATTAGTAAGGTGTCTTTTTAATCTATTCTCGAACCATGGTTTCAACTGATTTATAACAGTTCAATTTTGGACGACTGGGAACTATCATTGGTAAGCCTACAACAAAACGATTTTCTCAATGACATCGATTCCTTAAGTTTTGTGTAATGAAGGTACTTGAAACATGAAATTTCTGCACCTCCATCGTCTACTGGCGAACCCGGTCGATTTACTTCTCTATATTGGCATCCAGAATTAGCTTTGCATTTGATTCTGACAACGAAGTGTATGCATCGATCGGTGTAAACTTGATATATAATGCTTATGCCGGCTATTAGCTCAGGTATTGCAAAGGATTTATTCTTGGGATACCTTTATTTCTTCAAGAGAACCGCCTTACGATTCCGGAGCCGTCGCAGTAGTCGATGGATGTACGTCTCTCACACCAAAGCTTTGTATATTACTTGCCATGTCCTAATATGGGCTCCCTTTCAGCCAATTTACTCCTCACGCCATTCCGTTCGCAAAACATCCCGCCTCCCATGTCATCTTATCAACTTGCTATTTCTCCAGAAATTTCTTGCTCTCTCTCAGGACCTACAGCTCGGACACCAGCGCATGTCACCTTCTCGCCAGAAAGTGACGATCTTGCTATCCTTTGGGAGTCTGGTTACTTTGAGATCTGGACGCTCCATATAAGGCTTATTCCGGGATTAGCCAAAATTTTGGATCCAACTAAAATTTTGGGAAGTTTTGCGCAAACACAAGACGGGTCAGATATTCGGTGGAGACAGATTTCTCTGAGGAGTAATGGTGCTTCTGGAAAGTCCTTTACTGTGACAGTGTTGGGAATGGGTCCTGGAGGTCAGAGGGACACCATTGTTGTTACCGGTGTTGAAGAAGGCGTCATAACTGAAACAGTCAATTTTCAACTACCATATCCAAACTGTCGTTTGGTTACTGGGTCAGCTACGGGTACTTATCAAGCCCCAGATGGAGAGTTGTTTACATGTAAGTCGAAGAGTTTTTTTTTTTTCATGACCTGTATTAAATAACTTGAATCAAGATACCCATGATGAAGTCCTCAATCCTGTTGCTCGTTTCTCTGAATTCTGCATCCATGTATACAAGGTCAAGGTATCCCGAGCAGAAACAGATGGACCACAATCTGCTTACCTGGGACTCGCGAAATCTGGTAAACTCTATGTATCAACGAGTGAGGAAGAGACGCGTACAATGTCTGTTAATGCAATATCTTTCGTTATCACACCGAACTTTGCCATCTTCACTACAAACGCCCACGAAGCGATATTTGCGCCTCTCAACACGTTGCCTCAACTCTTCGACCAACCAAATGGAGGCTCGAAAGAGGTTCCTTCTGACTGGACCATCCGAAAAGTCGAAAGAGGGTCTAGGATTGTCGTGGCCGTTCCGAGCAGCATGAGCCTTGTTCTTCAGATGCCTAGGGGAAACCTTGAGACTATCAATCCACGGCCTCTCGTCATGGAAGTTGTCAAGCACGATCTTAATATGTGAGTAGAGTCTTTTTACTTGCCACTTATATTGTAAGCTCTTAAAACAATCAAATAGAGGAAATTATCGCAAAGCCTTCTTCGCCTGTCGCAAACACCGAATCGATCTCAATGTCGTTGTGGATCACGATCCAGAAAAACTACGGCAGAACATCTGTCCATTCATCGATCAAATACCAGAGGTCGACCATTTAAACCTATTCCTCACGTTGATTGGGTAAGTCATCGTGTACCTCTAGCCACTTTCTGAACCCAATCTTCACTTTTGGGAATTGTAGCCGTGGAGATCGCCCACCAGAGACTATCGCTACACTTTGTGACGCTTTTCGAGATGAGCTCGAGAAACGGGATTTAACGAAATATATTAATTCGATTCTTACGGCGCATGTGGTCAAAACGCCACCTGATCACGAAGCTGGTCTGGCTCTCCTCCTTCGTCTACGAGGTAAAAGGAAAACAAGATACGGACGTATCCCTTCGCTGACCTTTTCTATAGATTCTAGTCCCGATATTGTGGAAGATGCTGTGAAGTATATCATCTTCCTTGTCGATGCAGATCGGCTGTTTGATACCGCTCTTGGGATGTATGATTTCTCACTCGTGTTGATGATCGCCCAACATGCACAGAAGGTATGTTCTGCTTCTTGATGTGAAAAATGCAGCCTTCTTCATCTAGCTATACAATCAAGTACCCGAATTTTTTTTACTGAGTTGATCTATATTCAGGACCCACGGGAATATCTTCCCTTCCTCCGGGAGTTGCGTGCGCTGGACAAGTATTACCAGCGTTTCAAGATTAATGATCATTTGAAACGATATCAGAGCGCTTTGAAACACCTGAGCCTTGCTGGTTAGTGACCTCATCTCACATGCTCTTTTCTTGATCCAGGTTCAAAAATATGCCAGGTCCAGAACGCTTTGACGAAGCCGTCGGATATCTTGAACGGCATCAACTCTATGAATACGGACTCTCCATTTGGAAAGGCACAGACCGCTATGAGGTATGGTAAAAACATTATTGCTCCCTGTCCCTTTATGAATTCCGAATATGATCGTATTAGGACATTCTGAACTCATATGGGGATTGGCTATTTGAGAGAAGGGAATTCAGACAGGCGGCTGCAGGTACGTTATATATGATTATCCGATTTTCTTCATGATGGATTTGATATTGAGGAGTAGTATTTATCGAGGCTAAGAGAGTTGGAAAAGCTATGATCGCCCACGAGAAAGCGTTGGAATGGCAAGAATTATTCGATCTCGCGATGCTTGACGAAATGGACGAAGAAGATATTATAGCGATGGGATATCGGGTCGCAGGCATGTGTATTTGTTGCCTTTTTTGGTCGATAATTTTTAATAACGATACGTGTAGAGGATTTGTCGTCAAAAAAACGACATGCCGAAGCCGCCCGTGTCCTACTGGATTACTCCAAAGACTTACGAGAGGCGGTCATCGCGCTTGTCCAGGGCAATAGCTTCTCTGAAGCGCGCAGAATTGTATGTCTCTCTTTAAGTGCTACGCTTCGTCCTTGTGATTTGTGCCAATATCCCAGATTAGTCTAAATTCGGTCCCAGAGCTTTTGGAAGATGTCATCCATCCCGGTTTACTGGAGAGCCGAGCTCAAATCGCTGAAGACATTTCCGAAATGAGGGAACAAATCCGGAAACAGCTCGTACGGCTACGAGAACTCCGCATTAGGAAGACTGAAGAGCCTGGTGAGCTTACTCAATTGCATCTCCGACCCCGGCGCTCAAGCAATTTCAATAGATGCATTTTACGGCAACGAGGATGAGTCTGGTTTGCATAACGTGGACATCATGACAGATATCTCCGCACCGGCGACTGCCTTCACCCGCTATACCGTTGCACCCACCTCCGCCTCGAGAACTTCAAGGCACGTGTTCCCCTTTTGTTCGTATTGGCCAAGCCCCTGACCGTAATTTTAACAGACGAACGTCACGGTCTAAACGGAAGATGGAAAGGAAGGTAGGGTCTGGGCGGAAGGGGACTGTGGACGAGGAAGAATATCTCGTTAAATCTGTCACTAAACTCGTTGAAAGGTTTCTGACGACGCAAGGTAGGGTTGTGTTCCTCAGGGCCCATTATCCAATATGTTAATTAATATTTTTTAGCTGAAGCCAAGGGTCTCTTGCCACATTTACTTCAATTCACAGCGGAGCATCGTGACGAGGGATTGGGATTGCAGAATGAGGTGGGAGCATTTGAGGTGGAGTTGAAGGAAGCTATAGAAGAGATTTGGACCCGGTCTGAGGAGAATATTGCGGGCAGTCCTGACGGGGCACCCAGGATGGCCGAGTCGGAGAGAAGCAAGGCTGTGGACTCTCTTGTCAAACCTGATATTTTTCAGGGGAAAGATTGGCGAGTCAAGGTGTTTGATGTAAAATGAACAAAGTCGGATATAAGTCACGTGTTAATCTTTCAAATATTTTATCAAGTTTCGGGCCATTCGGTTGACAAACTCTTGGTCAAATTTCTCGTAACATTATATTGCTTTGCACGGATACATCCATTCGACCTCCCTGAATGTCTGGTCGACCACAGCAGCACTCGGCCACCTCACTGGCTCGCTTTGCGGTCGCAAAGCAGCCCGATATCGATGTTTTCAATGGAAGCAAGTCTAGAGATTACTGCAACTCCTTCTGGGGATCTGGCGATGCAGGTCCAAATATCATGTTTGCGCGTATGCGAGGGGCATCCAAAACTACAGACGAGCTGAGAAACTTTTGGAATGAAAGGTAATTTCGCCCATCTATCAAGTTTCTCCAACTTGTTGTTAATTGTTCTTACAGATGCAATATTGAGGAGGAATATGCTTCTCGACTAGCCAAGCTGGCCAAAGCGCCTATCGGCGGCGATGAGATAGGGTATGTAGCTTGCATTTTTCGGCCTCGACGTGTGCTCATTGTCAATCCAGTGAATTGCGCAATTCTCTAGATATGCTACGGATCGAAACCGAAAAACAAGCCGAAAACCATTTGGAACTTGCAAATCAGATTCGTGTCGATCTTGAAACTTCTACTGCATCTTTTCATTCAAAACAAATCAACCATCGACGAAACACCCAAGCCCCTTTGGAGAGAAAATTCAAAGAGAAACAAGTACAAGAATCTTATGTCAAGAAATCACGAGAGAAATATGAGGGCGATTGCATGCGTATCAACTCATATAGTCAACAGGCAACGTATATGCAAGGCAGTGATCTACTCAAAGTGCAGCAGAAATTACAACGAACAAAACAAACCATCCAAGGAAACGAGAGAGATTTCGCAAAGTTCTCAAAGGAATTGTTGGATCTATTGATACCATGGGAGAAAGAATGGAAGGAATATTGCGATTCATGTCAGGATTTGGAGGAGGAACGGATGGAATTCATGAAAGATATCATTTGGACTTATATCAACTGTGTATCGATGATATGCGTGGCCGATGACCAGGTGCGCTCACAATTTTTTTCTTCGAATTTGGCTTTGTTGATCTCTCTTCTTAGTCTTGTGAGAGAGTCCGTGTAGTAATTGAGAAGCACTACACCGAAAGGGACGTCGAAAACTTCGTAAACGAGTACGGTACTGGCAATCAAATCATTCGACCTCCCAATTTTGTGCCAACCAATGAACTTCTTGATCCCCAACTCCCTGGGCCTCCTACAGTAAAACAAGCCGACTTCCTTCGAGTCTCACACCGGCCAGCGCCAGTATACTTCACAGAAGGGGGCGATTCCAGTCATAGTCGTCAGGAATTTGTTGACGACACATTACAACAATCCACACCAGCGCAAGTTAATGGCCATGAGGCGCATAATGTGTCGAGACAGGCATCCAGTCACCGCAACCCTCCACCACAATCCAATCCTCCCAACCAACCACCGCCACCTATACCTAACACAACAGCGGCGACATCAGTAACAGGAAACTCTACTGCAACTTCACGGACTAATCGACAATCTGCGCCACTGCCAGATGTTCCTCTAGGTGGATCATCGCGAGGCATTGAGAGATCACAAACACCACCACCACCTATTCCTCAACAACCGAGCGGCAACACGATTCTGTTTTATGGTCAGTAGTGTAATTTTTATGGGTCTCATTCTATAAAAAATCTGAACTGGTAAACAGTGAAAGCCCTTTACGATTACACGGCTACTATCGAAGAAGAATTTGATTTCCAATCAGGGGATGTTATCGCAGTTACTGCAACGCCAGATGATGGGTGGTGGACTGGTGAGCTACTGGATGAAGCGAGAAGGGTAGAAGGAAGAAATGTATTCCCCAGCAACTTTGTCTGTTTGTTTTAAGGAGAGGTGGACTCTTTCACTTTCTCACAATTCTTTTTTTTTATTACTTTGATTGATGTCTTCTCGCGAACAGTGCTAGCGAGTCTTATTATTTCCTGATTCGATCTTTTCATTTTTGTAATATGGGATTAGGAATCTATGTAGTCGTTACAATTTTATTGGACTTCTACTATATAAGTAATTGTCTTGGTGCCAAGCGTGATCACCATGCTGCCTCATGCTGCTGCCATGATGAAATGTTATCAGATGTTATCCCACCATCGGACAGAAGCCGGGTTGCTATGAGATTCAATTTAGCCTGTAAGCTATCCTTATTATTATGAAAATTCAAGGAGAGTTGTGGGGGAATTGTTGTATATATGCCTTGTTCTGCTCAGCTGATATTAGTAACAATTATTGACAGACAGACACCCTTTGTTCGTGCCTTGGGGGGTTGCAAAATTATAAACCCTCCTTTGTCTTTTTTTCTTAAGCATGCGCACATAAATCTTATCCTTCGCAGTCCCTTTCATCCCCTCTTTATGCCTACCAGTTCAGGTAGTTCATATTTTAACAGGCTGGTCCGCAACACTCGTCAAGCAGTGACCCGTCGAAACCGGCGCCCAGTGGAACCAACCATCCCCATAGAATCCTACACTGGCCCTAATCACCCTCCAGTTGATGTTTTCGCGCCGTCAAACATCTTGGGAATGTTTGACAACAACAATGTCCCAATAACCTCTACTTACCGCCCACCCTACCATCCACAAACCTATCACTATGACTTAGACACTGAACCTGGCCCCAGCCATTTACATAACTATTCTCAGCCAGGATACCAAACAAATAACTATACCATATCTGCATGGACAAAGGATTTTGAAGGACAGGACATCTATGTCGGACATGGCAAGATCGAAGAGGTGAGGAGTGACGTTGGGGAGAGCGCCAATCATGGTCCTCCATCACGATCCGGACTAGGTCCGCTTCTGGCATTGAATGCAGGAAACCACGAGTCAAATGAATTATTAAACGACGAGCTTGCTTACCTGTCAACACCACCTCCATGTCCCAGACCAAGAAATCTTCCCAGTCTCCAGCCAACACCAACTGGTTCCGACTACATGCACTTCAAGGCTCCGTCTGTTCCTGCAAAAACGACTACTAGCAGTAGTCCGGCGCCCATTCTATCTACAGAGGTTCATTTAGTTAGAAACAATCTTGCTATGGTTGAGTTGTCTTTGGAGGACGTGCAATTCATGAATACAGTGCGTGTTTGTCCACGTATATTTGATGCCCAGTTCTGACCGCATTAACCTTCCAGGTTTTCCTCTCAAAAAGCGTTGAGCATGACCTCTCAGACCATATCGATCTTTGCGCTCGTATCGAATATTCCCTGGAATCTCTACGCCGCACTTTAACTCACCGGACTCGGATTGGCGCGGAAGAATGGAGTGTACGGTCAACCTCATGGCACCAAAAGCATGGGGACAGACTACTCTCTCTCAAAAGGTAAATTCATTAGTTAATATACAACAAATTTGGTAGCCGAATTGAACGGTGTCATATAGAACCCTCCAACGACTAGCACGCTTGCGGCAGCTTATAGAAACCCATTCTCTTCGGTCGCGCCAGAGAATTGCCATCCGTACTAAATTAGAACAGCATGAGGCCAAACTGGCGGATTTAGCATCAAAATATAGTGCAAGTCTCGCTAATCTGAAGCCTTCAATTACTGACGACATTGATATAATAGGCAGCATTCGATAGGCTAAAGCTTTGTCATCTGCATTTCTTGTTAACGCAGTCCTATGATGACGCTCGTGAACGGCGGAGCTTACACAAATCACGTCTTACCTCACGCGAGTCGTTTGAACGACGATGGAATGAAGGCAAAACTTTGCGCGCTGTCTTAAGAGCCGATTTTCACGATCAGAGAGATAATCTCTACAACACGAAAACCAAAAGCCAGCTTCGCTCAAGTCGGCAAACGTCGGTCCAATAAAATTCCGACCACGAATCTTCTCTTGGTTTTATGGACATTACTTGGTTGATGAATATTTATTTAACGAATACAACAACGTTCTCCTTTTTCTTTTAAAAGCGTTATCCTTTATACCTCTATCATCTTTTGTCCTCTATAGACCTAACTCCACGCACATAGCACTAGCATCGTTATCTCCTGCAGTTTTTTCCAAAGCTTTGCGTCGTTGTCATTTTGGATATTTGTGCGCTCCCCAGTAGAAGTTTCTTAACACCATTGGCATTTAATCTACTCTTCCCAAGGTAACATAATTTGTTGAGATTTGGAACAATTCAACTTCAACGCGATGCCGCTTATCTCACGTGCTGAGAACATACTTCCTTGTTGGAACTGTCCAATCTGCCACTTCGACCAAACTCAAACGACTTAAAATCTCTGCTTCCTTTGCTGCACCACAATGTCCACAGCTCACAGACCAACATGGGATCCTGCACAGGCAAAAGATGTCAAAGGTGGCTCACGCCAATTTTCAGTGCGGGACATGGCTGCGCACACAAAACTCAAATTTCGGTTCGTGAAATTGTCCATCTCACCAGACAAATGGTAAACCAATTTGCACATGTAGTCAAGTTGGTCAAACATCAACAGATGAAGTTAGAAAGCGAGATTTACGTGCTGAATTGTTGGCTGCGGAGCAGGATGCTGTGAATAAGAAGAGGAAAGCAGAAGGTAAACCCCCGTTGGCTGTCGAGGATGCCCCCGTGCCCGCGGATGACGAGTCAAATAAGCGAAGAAAACTTCTTCAGGATGCACTAGAACTGGATAAAGATGAAGATGAAGATGAAGACGGCAAAGATGCGAAAGATGAGGAGGACGAAAGGTAAAGATACACTCCACCTCAGCTATTATGTTATTGGGGGCTAACACTCAAATCTCTTTAGTGAAGAGGATTCAGATGACGAAGAGGATGATACTGCTGAATTGCTACGTGAACTTGAGAAGATCAAACGAGAACGTGCGGAAGAGAAGGCCAGAGTTGAACGCGACCAATCTGCGAGTGAGGCTGCTTCTCGAGAAGCAGAGATAGCTACTGGCAACCCATTGCTCAATCTCGCTGCTGCTCTTGGTCAACAAACGCCGGGAGGCGTGAACACTACAGTGCCGGGGACATTCCAGGTCAAGAAACGTTGGGACGATGGTTGGTGGACTGTTCCGTCTTAATTTCGATCGTCATTGACGCCTCTTTTTCCAGATGTGATATTCAAAAACCAGGCTATGAACCAAAAGACCCCGGGTCAGGGTAACTTCGTGAATGATTTGTTGCGAACAGAGTTCCACAGGTTTGTTCATACCTTCTCTATATGAGTGGTCAGGTACTGACTTAACATGGTACAGGAAATTTATGGCCAAATTTATCAAGGTATGTTCACCATTTTGTCTTCCTTACGTTTTTCTGACGCCGTTGTGATCAGTGAACTATTGTATTATCGATATCCCAGCGTGTACTTTATTAGCATATCCATAATAATTGGGACCATGCAATACTATGTATGACCTATGACTGATCCCACTCCCATCCTTCTGCAGCCCATTCCGGCATTTCCGCGGAGAAAGCTCCAAGGCTGGTGGTATACTTCATGGCATGGAGGAAGATGTACAGTTTTTCTGGCTTGGGGTCTGGGTGGAGAGGCAGGTAACATTCAGGACAGTAAAGATTGTCGGATTGAATGATTGTGTTGGGATCAGACACTGGTTCCGTGGAAGCGATTTTATTCAAAGCATCTTCTGTCGCAATTTGAGGCGGAGACGCATCTTCTGGCTGGCAGTCCAGACTACTTCCTTCTGAGTGTGGAGGCGTGGCAAAACCAGGAGTGGTAGACTGTGAGATTGTGGCTTGCGTATCAGGCGCTGCCGATATGATTTGGGCCCTTCCGCCTCTCTTCCTTTGGTTTTGTGGCGGCGGCGGTTCGATCACCATGTGTTGTGGTCTCATTACACCTTTGGCTCGAAAAACAACGTCCCGCCATCGACTCCAGTCCTCGTCTTCGTCCTACATAAAAAATTAAGAAATACTGCCTAAATGCAACGGAAGCGTAGAATTGACCTTCATGTTCCTCAAGCGCGTAATAACACCTACGGCCTCGCTGGAAAGTGGTACTGGAGAGCCCATCCCAATATCTTCGCCGGTCTCACGAGGAAGACGTTTATTACCTAGAGTAGAATTATCATTAAGGCCTAATGATTCTGGACTGCCTTGAGCTTCTGTCAGAGCTTGCAAGTGAGGTGGAGGCGCTGGAGCATCGCGATCATCGCTAGGAGTCACGTCAATACCTCCCTTCCCCACGTTTTCACCCTAAAATTTGGACAGTAAGTCGACAATCGATAATCATGTAAGTATTAGCGCACCCAGATTCGTTCTTCCGAGTAGACCGGATCATTTGCTATGGGGTATCCGAGGAACTGGAGGTGAACCCGAAGTTGGTGCGCTGCACCGAAACCGAAGGTTGTCAACAGACCAGCTGAAGAGGGATTGCGGCGAGATACTTACATCGTCCAGTCAGCGGTTGGCCTAGAGACGGTGAGTACTTGTATTTGAGAAAAATGAAAAGGAAAGAACCAACATCTCACAACACTACTGTCTGTATTTTCATCATAACGAATTAGATTGAAAATTGTTTTTGCTGTCTACCGAAAAAAAATACGATAAGCCGTCCGATCCGGAGCAAGCAAAGATAACAGCTGTACCTTTCCATCCGGATGAACAATATTCAAGCCCATCTGACGGTCGACAGTCAGTAAAGGCTGTTCACAGACAATTTCTTCTCTATAAAGTATGGCATTTCATATTTGAACATCTGAAGTATTATTTCACTTACGAAGGAAACCGGCCTTTGACACGAGCAATGTACTCTTTGCGCACAGTCCCCGCCATGAACTCCTCTGTAACCAAACGCGCTCGTTCCGCCGATAATGGGATAATCATCAAGCCTGATGTTAGTCGGTCCAATCTATTGACAGCTGCAAGCCGTCAATCATCAGTGTTCACGGACAAAAAAACTACTTACGATAACATTTCTTGTATCCAAAATCATTAACAAGGATCTGAATGAGAGAATTTTGGTAATAACGTCCAGATGCGTGAACTGGCTGTAGGATATTTGTGAACTATAGTTGCCATTCAAAAACGTCAAGACAAACGAACGAACGATGCTGCCCGGTTTATCTACCACTAAGAATTCACGTTCAACGTCATGTTGGAGAACTTTGACCGGGCTAGATGTGACGGGTGGTTCGTGTCTGTGGACTATGTTTCTATTAAAGGATGGGTACTATTTTTAAAAGATTGAGCGAACGGGATTACTAGAAGGACACGTACTCAAGGCGATCTCCATCGCGCAGAATTGTATCTGGTTTTGCGATCTTCCCATTGACTGTAGTGACCCCAGATTCGAGAGCATACCTCTGTCAAATTATTATTAATTAATTAAGACTCCACGCGGATTCATCTCTCTTTTGCCTCACATAGTATTCCATAGATCGATCACGAAATTCGGTAGACACCACTTCGAGCAACTCCCTGCCGATCCATCGCATTTTCGTCATTGTGGTGTAGGGATACCAATAGGGTGGAATTTTTTTGAGGCCATGATGGACAACAGGCGTGTGAGATGGTTTGTTTTCCATTAGAGCAGTTCGTACGAAACTGAATAAATGTTGTCGAAACTGGTCCTGAGCTGAGAACGGCACAATTGGAAGATGAAATTTGGTTCTTCTGGACAGATAGCTGATCCGTGTAGTAGTGGATGGGGTTACGGACATGCAAGTGGGCTCTGAGTCAGGTACATAAAAGGTTAGACGAGACCATAGCTTATAGCCGAGAACCGCACTCAGGCTCAAACTGATTGACATATCCGATCAAAGCTGACTTTCCTTAGTATCCTTACAACTCTGGCCCGTGTTCTAACTTGAAACTAAGCAAGAATGTTGTTCACAATCCACCATCCACCAGGCTATCTGGAAAGACCTAAGGCCTAAAGACTTGCTCTTCTAGCTCGGAAAACTTCTGGCGTTCAAATATTCAAACCTTAGTACAAAAATAACACCAGGCTCTGCTGTGTTCTGGCAGTCGTTCATGTACTTGTCGTCTTTGAATGCCTGAATCTCCGTATTCGAGCCCTTGGGTTATGCATTCAAGTTCTGGATAGACATACTGACGACCAAGATAAGATAACTCGGTACTACTATCAATGGACTAAAGTTTTGCCGTCCGAGTCTCCGAGATTGAGAGTAACTGCGGGGGGCACTAGTCCTGTCCTGAACTTACCATGTGCCTTTCCATTTTCTATGCTACTTTTCTGTGCTATTTCTGTGCTCCACTGGCACGATCCGTTTCATTTTGGTCATATACATGTGTGTTTCCCTTTGTTTGAACCTCACTCCGTACATAGATCTGTCAAACTCTGTCGTTCTCATCATGCCGTTGGTCTAGTCAGCTGGAGACACAGGTTTTGCGTCAGTTATAAACCAGGTTACACCACGCGAAACCCCCACGCTACTCCGATCCACACATCTCACTCTCAAGGCATGGGCAATTCTCATTCAGGTCACTCCACAACTAGCGGCACCAGAACACATCCATATACACGCAAACGTTCAGCGTTTTTTTCCCGTATCAGTCTAGGCTGCGTAGCTGGAGGATCGTCCATCCATAGCTCCGAGCCTTCATTTGAGATATCTAAACTAGTGTTAAATGAAAAATTTATACATGGCGACGACATCTACCATCAAAAACAATCCCTAGTCGCCTATTCCCCTACACTAGTCAACCTGGATGACAATGACGAAGGGGAATTCCAGGAATTCCTTGGACAGTATCCAGGTAAGCCATCGTCATCAACAAGTAACACTTACACTGACACCATGTCCATTAGAATATCGATTGACATGGATTCTTGATACGCTCCGTCGAACTGACTATACCAGACTGGAACGTAGCGGTGAAACTTATGTTGACTACATGGGTGGAGCTCTGTACCCTGAGAGCTTGATCAGGGTCCACACTGATTTCCTCAATCGCAGTGTATTGGGAAATACTCATTCAGTTAGCAATAGGCATGTATATGCGCCTTTTTACAGTTCACCACTCTGACTTACCATCAAGCTCTACCTTATCGTTAAAATGTGCAAACGAGGCCCGTGCGGCTGTCCTCTCGTATTTCAATGCATCTTCGGACTACACCGTCGTATTCACAGCCAATGCAAGTGCAGCTCTCAAACTTGTTGCAGAAGCGTACCCCTTTACTGGCGGGAGTAGCCTCGTTATCGGAGCCGATTCTCACAATAGCGTGAATATTTTCGTCAATTTGTTATAGTCAAAATTTTCATGCCAATACCAGGTCCATGGAATTCGGGAATTTGCCACCTATCGAGGGGCACGAACTTGTTATGTGCCGTCTACCTCTCGTGGCGGTTTCGACATTCCGACCGCAAAGGTACGATCCGCGCATTATAATGGAGCTTCGTCAAATGACGGTGCCTTACCAGAACGTCCTCTTACGGAATCGTCCTCGTTCCCGGGAGTTAGCTCCCAGTCTATTTGTAATGACCTGTCAATCCAACATCTCGAATAGCAAGAACCCGCTGTCTGTTGCAGAATATGCATCTGCATTGGGATATGACACAGTCTTGGATGCTGCCGCGTTAGCACCGACTTCTGTACTGTCTTTGTCAGACGCGTCAGTTGATGCGATTGCTATCTCATTCTATAAGATGTTTGGATTCCCCACCGGGGTAGGCGCGTTGGTCGTCAAGAAGTCCTTTCTTTCCCGACTCCAACGGCCTTGGTTCGCGGGAGGGACTGTTGACGTCGTCCAGGTACCTGGATCTATTGTGACCAGAGCAAAAGAACCCCATGAGCAATTTGAGGTGGGTTACGTCTTTTGTCATTACTTCCTTTCCCACCTCAGACTCACCGTGAGCAGGATGGCACAATTAACTACCTGACATTACCGGCAATCACGGATGGCCTTAGGTTCCTCTCTGCGTATTTGCCATTTCTTCCTCTGCGACTTTCATCTCTTATCTTGTATCTCACTTCTTCATTATCCAATCTCCGACACGATGTCTCGGGAAGACCAGTCGTGCAAATCCTCTCGCGGACACCAACTCGAAGGCTGCGATATATTGGCGAGCAATCAGATACGGGTTCTGTCTTAGCATTGTTATTTATTGATGTAAGTAACATCGTTGCATACGATCTTAAGTCCTAACACAAACATGACTCCTAGCCTTCGGGGGATATTATCTCGAACTCATTTATTGAATACACGGCGTCGAAACAAAATATATCTCTACGGACAGGTTGCATGTGTAATCCTGGTGGTGCTGCTGCCATTTTGGGTATTGAAGAACAGATGAAACAACTATATCCCGGCGTTACTTTGTCAGACTTTGAGGAGAAGATGGGAAGGGAGCTTGGGGTGGTGAGAATCAGCCTTGGCTTAGCGAGCAATTTCCAGGATGTTCGAAGGGTGATACAATTTGCGACATCTCTCAGTCAAGAGAGCACGCGGTCAGAACTATGGAACCAATGGATAGAAGCTCGAGGATCTGTGGTTGGACAGGCGATGTAGGTTGAATCCCATCCCATTGTCAAGCACTCGGAATAGAACCCACCAGAATCAACCATATTTTACATTATGTAAATGTATTATTGTAACTTGAGTAAGATTTATTTGTAACTTCCACGTAGGATATTTTCATTGTAATATTCTTGGATTGTCTGCCCAGATTGGGAAATTTAATATAAGTAATATGCCTTAACGTGTCACGTGGTAAGCTCGTCTTCTTGCCGCTTCAAGTTCACGGTTCTTTGATTTTTGTATGGAATTCTTGTCCCAGACATATGTTGCCCTGCGAGGGCCTACGGGGGTACCACAGACTCCCTCCGACACCATCGGCCGGCTCAGTGACCGACTTTCCCCAGCAACCCTTCTTGCCGACAGAAGGGCAGCAGTTTTAGCTTTCAAAGGCCTTGCTCGCGATTGCAAGGGAGAAGTGGGCGATCGAGCTCTATCAGGCTTGCTGGAAGTTCTCTACAATGACTCGGAGGTTGATGCAGACATAGGGAAGGCAGTTCTTGAAACTTTAAATGCCCTTTGCGACACCGAAGACCCAACGCCTGGAAACAAAGAGCTTGGCTATAAGCACACAGACTTTGTACTGGCAAGCGAGAAAACCACCCATAGCTTATTCTCGTTACTTGGAGACACTAATTTCTATACGCGCTTCGCAACATTGCAATATCTAACTACTCTTTTGCGCAATCGGCGGCAAGCAGTCCAAAGTTACTTTTTGACGGCACCTGCAGGCCCAGGCAGCGCGATCACGGTGCTTGAAGATAAGAGAGAGATCATTCGGAATGGTAAGTCTCCAGGACACTTCTATATTTCTCACCTGGAGAGCAAATCAATTGAATTCTTTCTATTCCTGCTTGATTTCAAATGCTCATAGTATCATTTAAATATAGAGGCCATTAATATGGTGCAAGCCCTGATATCACAAAGTCCTGATATCCAAAAGGTTCTAGCTTTCGAGGGGGCCTTCGAGAAACTCTTTAATATTGTCTCGCAAGAGGGAGGTGTTGACGGTGGTGCGGTGGCCCAAGAAGCCTTGAGCTGTGTTGATGGCCTTCTCCGATTCAACAGCTCTAATCAGGTGTGATTTGCAGAGCTTCTTCAATCTTGCTTTGTGATTTACCTTGTGTAGGGTTATTTCCGAGAAACGACCCTACCATCAGTTCTGTGTGCCCTTCTACAATTTCCCGCAACAATCGAAAATGACAATGTAGCACCGCAAGAATTTGCACTTCAGTTTTGGGATGACCAGAAACAGGCGAATACGTCCCTTGTAATAGGCATCATGGGAATGCTAATTGGGTCAAAAGGCAATGGCGTGCGTGCACATTGATATTGAAGATCGTTCTCGCTAATCCAGGCTGGTAGCCACGAGAAAGTTCAGCTTTTACGAGATGCCTTGTAGAAATGGCTCTGGCATCCAATGCACCTACAAGTCTGAAAACACAGGTATGGTTTCCCTCTCTCTAGTGATCAAGTTTGACGTGTATTGCCCAGGCTCTCCGCCTACTTCCTACGAATATAAGTTTCCCCTTTTCAGAGATATCTGTAACGCCTTACGTTCCAGTGCCTGAAACTAATGGAGAGGAATGGGACCGGTTGGAAGCAGCATCAGCTCTTGACGCTCTTGTTGAATTGGCTATACATGGAGAGTATAATGGATTGGGCGCCGGAAGTCGTTCAAAGCGCAGCTTGGAGTTACGGACTGTCGCAGCTGCGGTATTTGAGGTAACCAAGAATATTTGTTCATGGATCCCACGGGTTCAAACATAAATGCAGAATTTTGCTCGCAAAGAAGAAATCAGACAGGCCATCATTCAAGCCATGCTTCCACATGGGACTTCTGGTATAGTAACTTCAAGTTTCTTCAAAACTTGGACCATATTTGAACTAGTCTTTTAGATCAAGGCAAGCCGTCGTGGCCGACACCCTTCCTACATGCCCTTGCTTCTCCGCCTAATACCACCACTGCACTTGACCTTGCAAACGTCATCTCAACACATTTGGCGACCTTATTGTTCTCTCACCTCCTACGATCTTCATCGCGTGTGAAAGCCTCGGCACGTTTAGTTGTGCCCGGTCCGATTCAGGCGGTACCCAGCTCAAGTACTTTCTTTGTTCCTGCTGATGGTGCACCCCCACAATCAACGCCAATTGATGAGCCCGAAGACGATGAAACTCAGACCTTACTTCAGATACTTAGCGAAAATCTGTCGCTATCCTTACTTTCTCGTTCCAGAGCCAATACTTCAGACAAAGAAGCCAGAGAGTGGGATAGATATGTCGTTGGATATCTTTGCCTGCTTTCACAGTGGTTGTGGGAAGATCCAAAATCCGTCAGAGACTTTTTGGATGCTGGCGGTCTTGGAGTTGTATGTTGTTGTCTTAATTTCGGTTATCAAAAACTCACCAACAAGCTCAGCTGGTCGAACCAATTAACCAGACATCAGAAGTTGATTCCATTGTCCCTGGATTATGTGCCTTCCTGCTGGGGATCTGCTACGAATATAACCGAGAACCTGGCGAGATTTCTAGGTAATCCTTTTGCAAATCACTTCCGGTTTGCCGCTAACAGATAAGTCGCAAAGGTCGACGATTCACCCAATCATCAGCCGTTTAGGCGTAGATACTCTGATTGGTCAAATGACTAGGTTCCGAGAAGATGAGAGGTTCAAATCGGTTGGCCCGGATTCCATAGTTATGCCTTATCCTACACCTGCCTTCCAACCGTCTTTGACAGCAAGCGGGACTGATGAGGTCGAAATATGGTTCGATTGGGCATTTGTCGACTTCTGGAAATCTAATTATTGTAAATGACTGGTTCTTTTACTTGCCTACCTCAGACGGCTCACCCCGGTTGACAGATACTGTGCAACGTGGGTTTTCGATAGACCCTGATCAGTTGTCGTCCTCCTCAGGTATGTAATTATTCATTCCTGGATATTTTTCGAGTGGATTATTCACGTTTGGACATAGGTCAGAGCGCGGAATCTGCTATGCTGATCGCGTCTCTGCGAGACGTTATCCGTCAACAATCTACAGAGATTGAGGCATTACAGATACAACTCAAAGAAATGAAAACGAAATCGAACAATACAAGTGAAAGTCAGGTAAGAGATTTAGTTATTAGTAATTTCTTCATTAATTATCCCTGTCTCCTTCCACAGCTCTCTGACCTTCAGGGTCAAGTAACATTGTTACAATCGCAGCTCAACACGTCTGAGGAGAAACGAAAAGATGTTGAAAAGGAACAAGAAGATCTCTTGGTGCTATTAGATGAAGTGACAAGTAAACGACGGAAGGACAAGGTGCGGCTAAGAGAAGCTGGCTTAGAGGTATCGGAGGATGAGGCTGAGGACGAGGAGGAGGAAGATAAGTAGTAATATATCAAGTGAACTTTCAAGCTGTTAAACGCATATATCTTTGCAAGCTACCGACCTGCGTGTTACATAAGCATCCTTCCTCCAATATGTCCTACTACTATAATATAGACGAACTCTCTCACCACAGCTTCCATTATGCACAATCTTTGTTGTCTTTCGCGGAAGGAACTCAGAATTTTCCACCAGCTCCGATCGGTTTTTTAAATTGGGACAACCCCTTCAATTCTGTCGCTCAGGCGTCGGCCAACCTTCCTATCTCTTTACCCCAGAACAGCCTCTCGGACATGTTGCCACTGGAAATTGTCGCCAATAGCTTGAGAACCTTGCCGGTTGCAGCTCCAGTGCCTGTTCCTCATGCTACTCGAACGAAGGCTGCCCTTCGGACCATGCTGTCATTTGGTGACAAAGGTAGCGTTTATCTGTATCCTTTAACAACCCAAACTGGTATAAACATTATCCCCAAGACAAAGAAGACACTCTTGATAGCTCTGCTGCCGGTGGCGAATCTTTGAAGAAGACTGATGCTCGTACGCAAGCAGATTTGGACAACCACGTTCATCATCCAAATATTGAAGCTGCAATGGACTACAATGTTCTCGCAAATACTGGTAAAAGCGAGCAAACTACTACTGGACAGTCTAAACTAGTTATCCGGCCCATCTCTCCTTCGACTCTGATGGCTTTGACGGAACCTTGTCTCATGGCCTGGTGCACTGCTTTTGAGGAAGACTTGCCTGAACCTGGTCTTTCTGCCTACTTCCCTTTGCAAAGCTCAGATTATAATAATTATGTCGATACGAAAGGCAGCGCGGTATGCAACGTCTGGGGATATTAAACGGTTCTATTTTGCATTTATGACTTATGTGGCAGAGTATATGCGCGTTTTCTCAATAAACAAATAGACTTGGGGGACAATTTTTTGGATAACAATGTTACATCTTTTCTTCTGGCAACGGCTTATGTTTTGCGTCTTCTTTTAAAGCTTGTGTACTTTACTACGTAATTGTGCAAGCGGGGAATAGGGACGCAGAATCTCCTGTCACATTGACGTTCTGGCACTTGTACTTGGCGGTACCCGAAGGGAAGCTACAGGGGAGAAAGTAAGCAGGGACACATAAGAGCGAAAAGGGTGCACTGACGAAAGCTGTAGATCATCAACATTGATGTTGGAGCATCGCTTGCCGGGAGAGCAGGACAACGATGCAACAGTTGATTTGGTCGAAGTTCCAGTGATGCTGAACAATAAATTTGAGCGAAGTGAACAGAGGTTCTCGGGAACTAAAACCCATTTACTTGATAAACCAGATATCTTGAATAAACGTGTTTGAAGGGAATTGAGCACAAGCTGTTGCGTTTGTCTGATAGCACTTGAGGGGACAAAGAGTCAAAAAAAAAAGAGGAGTTTTGAACGGAAACGTACCTGATCTATAACAATGGGATGGTCGACTGCTGTTTCGAAAAATCCTTCGAAAGTGACGTTCTTGACGATACCGCTGCCAACGTTTGGTCCAGCAAAAGTCTTGATTCTGGCTCCGTTCTGGGCATTTGTCATATTAATATTTCTGGCCCGAAAACGTAAGATAAAGAATTTCAAATGATAGCTTGTTTAAGTACTTGGCGAGCACATTTTCAACAATGTCATATATTCCCGGGTATTGGCCCAGAGATCTACCAGGACTGGTGTCTTAGGAATCTGGACTCGTTGAGTAAATGATAATGCGACGTACCCTACAGATATACCGCTGTGGCGCGAAAGACTCAACAACGCTAGTTGGAAATATATGGTTGGTAACTCACTGTGATCCGGTGCAGTCTAGGTTCTCAACAAGCACGTTGGTAGTGTCTTTGAGACGTCAGTGAGTATACACAAGCTTCCTCGAGTAGCTGATCGAAACACACTAGGTTTGAAAGCAACGCAGTCGTCTCCGTTTACAATCACGGAATTCAAGATCGAGACGGTGTCACTTCTGTAGATGTTCCATCCGTCGGTATTTGCCGCTCCATGCGTCGAAGTTGAGACTGAGTGGATACTGATGTTGTTATATTCAATGTTTTGGCCTTCGTTAATCTATACTAGACGTTAATATGGAGGTAACTTAGGGCGGGATGAGCGTACCAAGTTATGCCATTCCGGGCTGTTGAGCATTGTAATGTCGCGCACAGTTACATTTTTAGCCTGGAAAACAGTAAGGGTAATCGGGCGTAGAAGCGATGAGTTTGTTGCGCTGTGGTCATAGATCAAGTCGGGGAAGTTGCTAAATGAGATGGACTGACAATGTGTCCCACCAGATCTATTGCATATAAGTTGTCGATTTTTGAAGCGAGAAAGAGGGAGCTACCTGTCCAGAGCCATCCAGGGTCCCTCCGCCATCGAAAAGGATGTTTTCTCCTCCCAGGAGCCAAAAAGTAATTTGACTTTGGAAAGGAATAAAGAGGCCGTTCTAAGGGATAAAACTTTATGAGATGTAAGGTCGGCATGTAATTCACGAGATATGATATACCCCGGCCCAGTACGGAATGTCGGGTTTAAATTTAATTGTTCCTTCAAGGTTCTGTTGGATACCACATTTCAGTTTACAGTCATGCTGGCAGGGGAGGTCTAATGACGAGCTTACGATATGTGTATTTCGAAGGCCAGTCATGTTCAAACATGTCTCGATATTCAACGTCGTGGATTTTGGAATCGCAACAGTCGCACATTCTCGCACGGCTCTCAGAAAATGTGGAGAGTCGTCCGCGCCGGAAGCGGACAATGTGCATTCCATTTCTCTGTGAGACCGCTTTGCGTGTTTTGCTGCAACCGAGCAGAAACCGAAGATAGCAGTGATGAATAACTGCGAATTAAAAAGCATTTTAGATGTCAATATCATGAGAACATGGCATCCTTTATATCAAGAAAAAAAATTGAAACAGTCCGAATATCGGATAGCCGTACATAGTATAGTCGTTATCTGGTCCGACAGCGCTCTATGTCATCATGGTGGAAGCGTTATGCCTGAAAGATGGGGCTGCCTCCACTGTAATCCAATTATATCTCCTTGAGATGCAAATTTAGTGGAGAGCTCGTGGGCGCGTCAATGTGTAACCTAATCTGCGTAGGTAAAATGGCAACGCGTCCATCAGCTGTCTGCAGTGTGTAAAATGTGGGCCAAAGAGCTCATTGGTAGGACCAGTTGATTCTTGGCAGTCTGATCGACGTGGCCAACCTTACTGTGATGGAGTGAATAGCCTTCAAGTTAAACTTTGAGTCGGTGGAAATGTGAAAAGTAAGCGGCTTTTCGGCCAGGGACTACGGTGATGGTAACGGTGACGGTTAGGCCGTCACGGAATCAAATGGTTGACCCTTTCGATGAATATCATGTGCACGAACATCCACAGATTTGTACATGAGCAACAGGGCCATCTGACCGATTTTTTTCCAAGTTGCCATTAGGATGCTTTTAAGCTTGAAAAGTTAGTGTAAAAAAATCAAATTTTATCCAAATTTTTTTAGATGCTGTAATTATTTTTGGTTGCCAGCAGAAAGTGCATGATTCTGTAGTTGTAATTCCGTATGCAGCTTGTTACAGTAGTCATGGTGGGATGAGAGTGGGCCATGTTTGATGTTTGCTGTGAGCGTAGCATCATCTAGATTGAAGGGACACAAGTATCATTACGTGTCTGAAGTTGCAAAAACATTGTTTAAATTGGATCTCAAAGTATTTTACCCATTCTCCAGTTCTGATGATGATTATGCCACCAATCCATGATGGCAAGCTGCCTTTTGTCAGTTTCAGCGACAAGCGCCCACTTACAATATTTCTGTCCCCACGGCCGTGGCAATGCCGTATTGGAGTCAAGGGGGTCCTGAGATTTTAGTCCGTGACCCGAGCCTGAGGAGGAGGGGGGTACCTGCTGAGGGCTTGATTTTTTTTTCTAGTATCACTTTAAACACACATTTCCTGCTACTAGACAGTATTTCTGCCCTTGTATCATCATAACATAGCTAAATACAGTTCATATTTGCCTTCTGGGCAAGGTTATTTATGTTTTTAATTTTAAATGATAAAAGATTTGTTAAAAAACATGGAGAGTCAGAAAACATATGGAGACCACCTATAACTGGATGATCAGATAGACTCGCATCCAGTCTCTATGGGATTAATTAATAAGAGATGATTAGGTAATTAGGGCTGCGCACCGTACCTGTAACGACGGGTACAATGGCCGGGTCTTACGGGTAAACACCCGTCCTGTTTGGATCTTGAGCCCAGCTTTTGACGGCCATCATACAGGTTGACAGGTCTGTGGCCATTTTTGTGTGAAATTCTTAAGTTTTCGCAGGTATTTGGCACGAATTGCATTGCATTTGGGCCCTTGTCATTTGAAATTAATTATTTGTGTGATAAATTAATTGAAAATCGCACTTTTAGTTGCCTTGTTTTGTCTTCTTTATTTCAAACTCCGTGCTGGCCAATCTATTTTTGTCAAATAATGATGAAATATCTTCCATTCCGCGTGCACTACAAACTGTATTTTTTATACAATTAAATATAGTACATTGCTCCTAAGTCCTAATTTTATTTTTTTAAACTCTTACTCGCACGCTTTTAATGCAATGCTGTGCTGACGGCTGTAGTACCCGTTTTTCTACCTGGCCATACCGTCCAGGGTTGGAGGGAGAAATTTATGGCCGTAATTTAACAGCCATACCCATAATATGGCCGGTGCACAGCCCTATGGGTAATCAAACGATAAATTTTTTTTTCTGTGGATTCCAAATTTGGATAGGCCAGCCCGGGTAATTGATCCCATAAAGACTGGTAAAACTTAACCGCAACTGAGTACATGAACTTTTTTATGAGCAAAAAAGGAAATTTTTCATGTGATTGTCCCAGATTAGAGTGCATTTATTGTTTATCAACGGCCGTGTGTCATGCACCCTTGCAAGTGCTCTTGAAACAATGAAAACACACCATCGCTATCACGCACCAATACTGATTGGTAGCGTGAGAAGAAAGCTTAAAAGTTGCCATCATGAAAATAAGTGGACTTTGAATTCACTTACCTATTTTGGAAGCAGCCCTGAATCGTGTTCCTGGTCGACAAATCATTTGTTCAACATTATCACCCTCATCGCTCATCATACTCTCAATGTCTCACACTATGCTCTCCATCGTTTTCACTATCGACATGCTCCTAAGCATCTACCATCCATTTGTTCCTTGGTTAGTGATCCAACAAAGTGATCAATCTACTATTCGCATTGGTCATTGGCTCGCGTTTGATCATATCTTTGGTCCATCATTTCAAGAATGGCCTCTTTATGGATGCATCAACTACATCTCCCATTATGTAAAAGGCTTTGTCATCGTTGTTGTGGCTATGGACCCACAAGTCTTCCCCTCAGCCATCTATCTTGCCATCCCTTGCTCCTGGATCTCACTCAGTCTCCTATCCTCGATTATCTACCTCTTATCTTATCATTCACTGCCAAAACCATCATTCACGTGGTACATGAAGCCTTCCCACCCTCTTTATGACAACTTAGGAAGTCCAGGAGGATCACGACTAAGCAGGAATTGCAGATGAATCAGCAGCAGAGGATTATTCTCACAGTGTGTCAAGTGTTATCAAAGCTGCGCGACATGGGATCATGGGCAAGTAGTGTTTTCTTGGGAACAAGGCTGCGCCTTTCAAGTATTGACTCAGGACCTTTCACATTTTTGACATGACCACACACCTATGGAGTTGATATATTTTTGCTATTGGACTATGTACACTGCCTTCTTTTCTTTTCACTTTACAGATTTTTTTATTGTTCCTTCTTCTTTTCTATTGTTCTTTTCTTCTTGCAGCTGTCCTCTCTTTATCTTTCTTCCTTTGACAGCGCGTACTTCTTTCTTTTTATTGTTCTACATAGCCTCATCCTTAGGGTATAAATACTGCTCTTTTGTACCAGGATAGGTAGTTTCTCCCAATTCATTCTTACTCCCCAACAGTCATCTTCTCAGTGGAATTCCAGTGAATTCCTCCCTCTAAGTTCGCTTTTTCAGTCCTTTACTGTCAACCTACTGTCAACTACTATAGTCTCATTGAAGACTCTTTCTCATTCATCCTCATCCTTCTCTTCTCTATTCTTTCCCCCTACCCCTGTGTGTTACAAGTCTAAGGCTAAGCCTTCCCTAAACAAATAAAAGGGAGTCTCTTGACCTAAAGACTGGTCCACTGCTCTCTGGTTGGTGTTATATAACAACACAAACAATGATTTATATCATAAGCCCCTTGTACCCCAGCACTCTCTCAAACACGCTCTTCCAACTTCATTAATACTTTTGGTACCCCTCTGCCTGGGTCTCCCTTCACAACAGCCTCCCCAATCATAACTGATGCCCTCGAGTTTGTCAATGGTTTTACACCTGTTCCCAAGAGGAGGAAGGTTTGTCAATTTAAAGCCAGCAACATTACCAACATACAGAACACTCGTATTGTACTGGATCATGCAGCAACGCAGGGGAGGGAATAGGAGGAGAGGAGACAGTTAGAAGATGAGGAGAGGAAACAGTTGGAAGATAAGGAAAGGAAACAGTTGAAGGAGGAGGAGCAAAGGAACCGTAAGGAAGAAGAAGACAATCTTAACCAGGTCCTCAAGTTCATTGAGGGGGCAGGTTATCCTACCCTCTTGAGCTTTATTACAGCCCTCATCATGACAAAGGATCCCATTTGGTCATCACAGGTTTCCCACATGTTTATTCATCATGGCCACTCCATCCTTGACAGTATTCACCAATGTCAACCTCAGGTCGCCAATGACTGGGCAATCTCTACAGTTTGTCAGCTTGTTGCTACTGAAGGTGAACACCTCACCCAGTGCTTCCAACCAGAGCAGAAAACCCCAGTCTCAGAAATCCTGAAGCAGTTCTCAATAGCCAAATTTCTCTCAGAGGCAGAGGTTCTTGCACCATCCACCTGCCAGGTCCTACAGCAGATTGGATTTCCTGAGTCTTCGAGCACAAAGAGTTGCAAGAAACAAGAACTGGTATTTATTTTATTTGTTTTATTCAACTATGTATTCACATAATTTCAGGTCCTTGCAATGACAATCTGTATGCTTGCCAAGGCTTGCAATGACCATGCTACCGAGTTCCAAACCTTAATGGGCATGTATTTCATGTGGAAAATCTCGCTCTCTGTTTGATGTGCTCAACCATGCAGGCATCACATTGTCATACCCACAAGCCATCAGAAAACTCAAGGGTCTCAGTGAGGAATGACTGAAGGAGATGAGGAAGATTGCAAAAAGCAGGGCCTTCATGCTCATATGGGACAACCTCAACATTGTGTTCAAGGTCAGTGAACAATGACACAACTCAAAGGACCATTTTGACAATGGAACCACAGCCATGCTCATTCCTCTTTATAGTGTAGAATTTGGTGAGCTTCCTCTGAAACCAAAGTGAACAAACCATCAAGCTGTCCTCAATTTTGGCCCAGAGGACCTTCTGCCAAGTCGAGAGGAAGCTCAATGTGTTCAAGCTGGCCAACTTTGGCACATCAAGGACATTTTATATGACACATTTTCTGTGCTGCGCAAGTGCCTTGCATCATCCATCATACCACCATTGCCTGTCCATCAAATTCTGGTCCATAAAACTGAACAATACCCATTGCCCGCCATGCATATTGATGAGTCAAGCCTCAAGGGAACCTTGGGTGTGATGAACACAATTTTTCAGAGCATGTTGGAACTTACAGAAGACGATGTCAAGGGTCATGGTCTGGTGATTTGTGCAGGAGATCAGCTCAGCCTTGCTCTACTTGACAAGGTATGTGTACTACTTTACTTTTTAACTCACTTGTTTGTCTAACTACATTACAAGATCTCGGCCATTCAACACGACAATAGCAACTTCATGGACAATGTTGGACTCTATATGGAGGGTCAGGATGGTCTCCTCCACATCAAGTTCTCGCATACTCAGATGATTGCCAATGAGTTCTGGGGCACCCCAAATTCAAAATCACCCTGGTCACTGTGGAAAATCAACACTCTACTGGGTCGGAAAGCTATTTCAGCTGGTTGGAAAGCAAAATCATTACCGCCATTTCATCCTGTGTATGAGTTGACACTTAATCTAACTCTGCCTGCCAATATTCTTGATGGATTTTGCATATACTCTCCATTGGAGAAACTTGAGGATTGGGTAGACACTATTGAGATGGTTGAGGAGGTTGATTTGGTTGTGGAGAAGGTTTTGAATGAACTTTGCTCAGGCCACCGTGTGGCAAAATTGCACTGAGAGTGTCCAACCAAATGAGATGTCCCTTTCAAAAACATCTGTCTCTTCAATCGAGATTGTTTATACCTTCAACAGCTTGAATATGCAATTAAATGTGGTGATGTTGGCACTGTTCTGGATGTTATCACACATTCTATGCTTGCATTTTGGGGTACTGGGAAGACACCAAAATATGCTGATGCACTTATTCAGTTTGGTGGTCCGCTTGAAGAGGATGAAGGCTAAAGTCCGGTATGTTATTAAACCACCACTTGCTACTACAGCTGTTGACAAGTTCCTCTCAAAGAAATGCCTGGCTAACAAATTGGCTTGCCAATCTTTCTGGGTGTGATAATGCATTCAAGAGATGGATCTTCTTCAAGAGCATCAAAATTTCTGGAATAAGGTATGTTTTGCTACTTCTCTGTTATTGTCTCAAAATTTCTAATGATAGTTAGGTCATCTATAATGCTAAGGGCTCCAACCACACCTGGACTTGGCTGGCCATGGTTTCTGTTTGCATATTTGCCCTACGTGATGTGATTTTCAAGATGCAAAAATAGTTCCTAACCCCATTTAATAGTACCTCTCACACCAGCCCTTCAACAGAGACCGACATCAAAATACTATGTGACTACCTTGAAGCCCAACACCTCCAAACCTATTATCCAGAATGTGAAAACAATTCCAGTGCAACCAAGGCTCAAGATCTTATTCAAGTGGGCTCTGAATATGCCAACACTTCATCTGCTTTTCAAAACTGTCACAGCAAGTAAAAACGCGGCCGCAACAGCTGCATCTGTCTCATCATCGTCATAGTCATTGAAAATAGTGGGGTCCATGGCAGTTTCATGGTGGAAATCGACTGGCACTGCAAGGCTGAGGTTGTAACTTGATTCACACAGTCCCAATCTGTACGTTCAACAACAGCTTTCAGATCAACTGATCTGGAATTTATGTGTTACAGTTTGGAATTTTTGTTTCAGATTAGAAAATCATATAAATTTGATGGATCTGGAGTTTCTAGATTTTTCCAGATCCTTAAGGGAAGTCATCCACTGATCTGTATTCAATACCCAAAGCTCAAAGACAAGTGTTCTTGCTCAATGTCTAAGACAGTGAGCTGTACTAGGTTGCAAATGAGGGGGGAAAGAAAGAATCCAATTTTCTGACTATTTACAAACCCTGGGAGGTATTTTATACATTTGAGATATTTAAAAATAGATAATGTCCAAAAATAGATATACTGATTCCTGGTACCTTTACTTTGGTTCTGGCACCATGTGCACTCATTGTTCCTGGAAATATAGGGGTTGTCTATTTTCAGCCCCATGTTACTAATTTTAGGTAGTTTCCAACTTGATGGTAACTGTGCCTATTGTGCCTGGAAACAATCTTTATATTTGTTCAGCACTCCCCCTATCCTTAATCACCATGATTCCCACACAATCACATGGTCAGAGGGCCAAATATACTGATCTTGTAGTTATTTGAATCAGACAGCTGATGTTACTATAAAACTTATTAAAATTGGACATAGACTACTATTCTAAACCATATCTAATTTAAGTTTCATTTTTTTGGTGTGATCCTTATTTTTTTCCTTAAGTTCAATAGACCAGCCCTAAATGTGGTCTGTGCACCACATCAAATTACCATATGTGTACATTCAAGTTCAACAATGTTCAACATGCCACGATGCTCAGGCTCTTCCCACCACTACCACCACCACCACCACCACTACCACTTGCCCCCCTCGCTACAACCTCCACTCACAACCATGATGCCAAATGGGCACGAGAACAACAATGGACAGCTGGAATGGACAACAATGATGGTGAGGATGGGACGCAACGGATGACAACAACAACAATGGCTCTACACCTCTCACTGGGGGGGGCAGCATGTTTTTATTTTATTTTGTATTTCACTATATTAATCTTTTAATTACTAGTGAGAACAACAACTAACAATGACGATGATGACACAGCTAACAACAGTGATGATGGCCCTCACTAGGGGTTTTTTTTTGTTTTGTTTTATTTCACTATACACAACAACTAATGATGACGACTAGTGAGAACGACAACACAGCTAACAACAATGGTGACGACGGCTCTACCCCCTTGCTAGGGGTTTTTTATTTTTATTTCTATTTTATTTCACTATACTCATCTTTTTCTTATTAGCTCTGAAGACCATGACAAATGACAACAACAACTCTACCCCCTTTGCTAGGGGTTTTTAAAAAATAATTTAATTTCACTACATCAGGAAAAATGATTTTGGCCCTAGGTAGCCTTGGGTAATTTGTTAGTATCACATCACTACTCAGGACATCCCAGGACACCCCAGGACACCCCAGGACACCTCAGGACACCTCAGGACATCCTAGAGCAGCACAGGTAAAATTTTGAGTGTCACCCATTTTCTCAGGACACCTTTAGTGTATCCTGGTGCATTGACCATCTGGACCAAATCACATCAGGAGGCCCTGGGAGTCCCTTAGAATTTATGAATTTTGCTAGAAAATCTTTAACCGCCGCGTCCAAAAAAGTATTTTGCAGTTTTCTCAATAAGGAGAGCTGCTATTAATATAATTTAAACATATTCAGGGTCCTAAAACAATTCTCTACCATCTTTAAAAAATTTCCTTTTTTGGAATTTATGTAATCTACCCTGACCCAGCACCATATTGAAATCATGCTTATCTGTGATCATGTGACCAATGGTCTGTGCGCCATCCAAAAGATATATAAACCACCCACAATTTTGTTTTCTTATTTCCTACTTCCCCAGTATTATACTAGTACTATATATGATGTTTAGAATAATTGAATATAATTTTATTGTTATTATTATTATTCTGTTGTGTGAGACCACTCAAATATCTGGTTTATATATGTTTTCTAGCATCAGATCCAAAGGGACTAAGGCTGCCTCAGGATGCTCTCAGGTTGCCTCAGGATGCTCTCAGGTTGCCTCAGGTTGCCTCAGGACGCTCTCAGGTTGCCTCAGGTTGCCCCAGGACAGCCTAAGACTTTTCATACATAGGTAACTTGCACCCCAGGGCAACCTCTTGACCTGAGTGCCCTGAGCTGCCTGGGGCACCCCAGGACATTTCAGGACAGCCTAGGGCACAAGTCATTTTTCCTGATGTATACTAACCTTTTGATGATTATTAGCTTTGATCAATGATGACTAATAACAATGGTGACATGGCTAACAACAATGGTGATGATGGCTCTAACCCCCTTGCTAGGGGGTTTTTAATTTTACTTTTGTTTTATTTCACTATACTAATCTTTTGCTTAATAGCTTCAAATGACCACGACGAACAACAAGAATGGCTAACAACAACCCACCACAACATGTGACAACAACATACAATGTAATGACGACATACAATGTAACAACAACATACAATGATGTATGACACATACAATGCGAGCTGACAACAACATACAACAGGGATGATGTACATGGCACGTCTTGGGGGGGGGGGATAGTTACTTGCAATTTATTTATTCTCATCAATGGTGATGGTGGTACTATGGTAGTATAGAGTACATGACATTTTGTAACTTGTGTACCATTAATATTAAATAATAACTCAGAGTTTATTCCCAGTGAAAACTGAAAGCAGTGAGGTACCTGGTACAATGTCTGTATTCTAGCTCTAGCTCAGAAGCCTGGCCCTAGTAAAAATTCTTTTCCAGTACCAGTGCTGGATTCGGGCATGTCACCATAGACCTAGCTCATGTACTGGCATGCTGGAACCACTGGAGGCACTAGTCCCAACCACTCCAGCAGCATGTTATTTTACTGATGCAGTCAACAATGTGAGAGCCAGTAGATGGCCCAGAGTGCTGTGTAGAGGAGAAGGGAGGCAGGCACTTGGACAAAGGTTTGTTGGTAGGGGGGAGGGGGGGAAATCTTGGATGAATCCTTGGACAGACCGGTCTTCTTCATCTTAGGGGGGGTGGACTTTCTTTGGAGCAAGCCACTTGCCCAATACCACAAGGGTACCACTGATTTGGAGGTTGGTACCTTGAATAGAGACATGACACTTGTCATGTGGGCCAGTAGCCAAGGTGTAGGCATTGACCTGAGCACCAGATATGTTGTGGACCTGTTTAAGTCCCTTACCACCCTGACTGATAATGTGCTGGGTGGTGGAGTCAGGAATAACCACTGTGATGAGGTAGTGGTTGGTCTTGCCCTCTATAGGGAATATCTGAGTGAGGGGGAGGACAATGGTGGCAGAAAGGATAGCACCCTTCTTGGTAGGGTGTTCCTTCTTGACTGGCATGGTATTTGACCTTGCATTTAGTAGGTGAACACATCGCCATATGATCTCAAAAGTCTTGTGTTTGGTTGTGGCATTCATTGTTTAAAACATATGAATGGAGTATGTGTACTTATGGTAAGCCAGCCCCATCTAGGATTGTCCATTGGTTCTTGATAGTTTTTTTAGCAGCATACAATTAATCACAGATAGTGATGGAAAAGTTTGGTTCTGGTTTGAACCGGTTTGAACCTCTATAGCCTGGGAAATTTTTTGAAAGCCTTATTTTGACCTTAAAATTTTTGAAAACAGTAAAGTCTATCTCATATATTTAATAAACATATAAGGAGTTCTTATTCAAGGTAGTATCTGTGCCACAAAGTCTCTTCTCCAGTGTAAGATGTTGTGTGAACTTTGGATTGATGCTATTTGGCACATCAAAATTACTGTTTTTGGTCAAATTAAAGCCAGGCATGGCTGTAGATAAGGTTATACCAAAATTAGAATAACATTTTTGATTTTTTTATGTCAGTAGCTCAATTTTATTCATGTTTCTCTGGGATTTAGTGTTCTGAAATATTGTGGTTCGAACCGGTTCAAACCAGCATCTCAACAGCCGAACCCTGAACTGAACCTGTTGTTTGGTTCAGCTATTTTACAGAACCAAACTTTTCCATCACTAATCACAGAACATTAACATTTACCATCACCTTTGTGGCATCTTTTCTTTTATATCAATACTTGATGCCAGTAGTCACAGTGTTCTACACTTTTCTGACTGCTATCCACTACTGTTAGGGGACACCCGACTTTAACCCAAACCTCAACTCTAGAATCATACACCCCACCTTTCCGACGACCTCCGACCTTCCGTCCAACTCCGCTTCCGTCACCGGTTGACTCCGGAATCCCGTAGTTCCGCTCTGACTCCGGTCCTCCGATTCCCTCCGTCTTTTATTTCTATTTTTCATATCGCACCACTTCTTATTTAATTAATTAATTATTATCGTATCATTCCTTTATTTATTTTATATCTCCGTTATGTCCATATTAGTACTTAAACACCCCCAGCCTAGCAGGGATCCCCATCCTTTCCTCTTTGGATCCCCTGCTAGGTAAGTCACTTGTAGATATCTTTTCTGAAATATTATTAACTTTGGATCCCCTGCTAGCTTGACTAAGTCAGCGTTGCAGTTGCCCTAAAACTCAAAGTCACTAAAACTCAGTCGTAACTCCCTCGGTTATCACTTGAAAAAACCCTCCCAAGAAAGGGTAGCCCCAGCCTTGTGAGCCTAAAAAAAACCTTAAAGACTACAAACATGCTGAACTTACAAAAGTTGACAGAGCAGATAAAGTAGTTACGATAGATGTACATTTTGTCTCTTGGCCAACCAGCAACTGTCGCTCCCGCACGTCAAGTGAGCGACAAAACCGTTTTTAGGAAATTTAGGAGCCAGCCTGAAAGCACAAGTCACAAGAGGCTTCCAAGGCAGCCAAGGCCTAGTCCGTGAAACAGTATAAGCAGATCGGCCTTGAGGTTCTCCCATACCTCAAGCAGTAACCTGTAACAAGCCTGTAGTTTTGCAAAAAGTGTTACAGAGGGTTACACAGGCTGCGGAGGCGTGGCCTTCGTACTGTCGCCATGTCTCGGACGAAAAGCCCGGCGCAGCTATAGGTACCCATGTCCCAAAGGGCCTCAACCGTGCTCCACACGCAAGGAGACACCACCTAAACTGCCTGACTTAGCCTCACACCATCATGGCTAACCAGCTCTTCACCAACGACGGCCTGAAAACATTCGACTGACCTTCCGGAGCAATCATCGAGCCAAAAGCAGATAACAGGCACGGTAAGACATGGTAGGGCAGCCTAGACATAGCCTGCCAGAAGGCCTTCGGTAACATCGTTACCTCAAGACTTAGACCCGTAAGTCCGGAGAAGCATTAAAATGATGTTATCAAAAGCCTAGTCACATAGGTCTTAGGTACTAATCCAGAACCTTAAATAGGTGTATAAGAAGGTTTCTGACCCAAAAGACCTTTATAGGTCAACTGAGATCAGCCAACTACCGTTGGCTCAGGCGTAAACGCCCTGTCTTGAGGAAAAACTTCAGCAGAGCCTTTAGTCTGGTTAGGTCCTTGGCCCAACTGAGTCCCAAAAGGCAAAGGGTAGCCTTTTGAGACCGACGGGTGAAACTACGAGAAGGCCTAAAGTACATCCTGTACCGGGTCTACTAAAAACAAACGAGCAGGCTCTTAAGTAGCCTTGTTTCGGCCTACATGCAAACCGTCCTCACTTCCTTACGACAAGGAAACCTAGCAAGAGGCAGTTTGAGGCAACCCTTACGGCCGGAACGTCTCGCGCAGACCCCATACAAAAGCCAAACTCCCCCTTGGAAAACAACACCATGTCCACTAACATGTAAGCCTTGCCCAACTACCTAACAGAGGTACTAAACCAGCTTAGACAAAACCATAAGCTACAGGGCTCGAGCGTTATCCTGCTGAAGAGAAAGGTCGACCCGCCACGCAAGTAGCAGGTACCGACTATCCTTCCTCGGCGAGCCTCTACGCACGACACTTCTGTTCCTCCCTCGGTGCCAGACCCTCACATGCCTCAGACTAACCGGGTTTAGCCCCCGACATTTAGCCTGATAGCAAGGTGACACGCCTGGCCTGAGCCAGGTAATTTCCTACTAGGAAAGGATTAC